>CM055827.1:13669088-13960840 GCA_029582265.1 Zoroaster sp. YZ-2022 | reverse complement strand
GGTATTTTTCCCTAAAATTAAAACACTTCAGGTACAAAAACTTCAAGTCTGTTTCGATGGTTTAATTTTAAATTGTTGTTCCAATTTGGTGGTTTGTCTGCCAACTGAAAATCAATATAAGGGCGGGGAATCGTCACGCAACACCCACCACTTTGTAGCAACGGCCACGAGGGTACGATATGACAAACATGGCTGTACAGCGTTAGATATATAGTTCGTCAATTGGATCTGTGATCACGTGATAGAAATCTCCATAGCTTTGCCAAAGGATTATAAATAAAGCTAGTTTGTAAAGCTTTGGGAGGACATTATACCATGTGGCAGTAAAGATAACTCGGGGATCATTAAAATAAAGGCACATCATTGGTTGTGCCTGATTACAAATTGATGTGAAGTTGGTAAAGGTATAGAAATAGAAGCCACGAACAAATCAGCACATTTTCAATAAAGCTGCCAAAACTTTTTGCTTCAAATGGTTTCAGTAAACGTGGTTTGTTCACACTTTTCTTATGGTGAAGACTCAGCTGAAACTTTCACAGAGTTGGTCATTTAATTTCTCTATTTAATGAAAGCAGGCATATCCTTAGAAGCAGTTTTGCCAACATAACCAATTCTTTACCTTCACTCTTAAACTGGATTATTGAACACATCTTTAATGACAACCGTGAAAGAATATCGACCTTGTTCATTCATATCTCAAGTATGTATTTTTTAATTTGTTTTGTTTTTGTTTTATTTTATTTTAGTTCTGTTTCATTTGTTTTATTCTTCTTTGTTTTATAATACCAGGGGAGGCAAGTGACCAATCTGTCAGGAGTCCCGAGGTGAGGTTAGAGTCCCATTTCATGTAAATGCTACAGAAATGTCTATGTTCCGAAGGTGTGCAGTGTAAATAATAATCACTGATAACAAACTCATGCATTTTCCATTAATGCTAATTTTGCTGTTTTCCATGAAAGTATTTTTTTGCCTTTGCGGTGGCTGATTCCCAGGGAGATTTTAACACTTCGCTGCAGAATTTCTCATTTTGAGATGACGTTTCCTGTTAAAAACACAACTTCTGAAGTGGGACTGATGGTTGGCTACACACAAATAAGGTGTGGCTCTAACATACACACAATACGCACTAAAAAAGTACTAGCCCAATAAATTGTTTGAAAAGGAACTAGATGTTGTCCCAGGCATTACTAATAAGACGGGTTTTGTTGTGGCACACATTTGTTTGAAAAAGTTGTGCATGTGTTGAGAACAAAACCTGACTTATGTAAAACCCTATTAGGCATGGGGACACATTGTGCCGTCTTTATGTTTTTTTTTTTTTAATATAAAGAAAAGAATATCTCAGGACACTTAGATCGATCACTCAAAATATTTTGGACTAACTATTGTTTTATGGGTTCTAATATCAACGTTGCGATGGCAACCGTTTATTTTGAACAGGTCCAACTGAATTTCCTACATGTTGATACTGTAAGAACATAATAATGCGTATTGGGGGTTTGTTTTCAACGTTCAGACACTGGTCTGAACAAATATGATTTTGGATGGCCAACGATACATTTTACCACAACACTCTTGAAAATTGGCTGAAAACTTCTGAAAATAGGGAGGGTACAGAAGTGAGACCGCTAAAAAACCTTGGTGTGATATGGTTTTAAAGGTACAGTCTCGTCACGATTATAGCATACTTTCAACATGGTTTGGATAATCGGTGTCCTAATTTTAGATGAACTCAGAGACTCAAAATAATATACCGCGAGCGCAAGTGCTGGCCTAAATAATAATATTTATGGCGCATCAACCAAGTAATAATATGATCATGTCGCAGCCCTACTGTTATTTAGGCCAGCGCATCGTTGGATTTATTATTTTCAGACACCGAGTTCATTCCTAAAACCAGGATACTGGATTCCATGCCACTGTCTTGCTCTGATGGTGACAATAATACCTTCTGAGTTAATTGCTTCTAACACGAGACACCCATCATTGCATATTGGTAAATGCGCCCACATGTCTGGTAGCTTTTCAGGAGCGCTGGTGGGGAAACACTTGTTTGGATTATTTGTTGCAGGTAAAACATGTTATGCTCCCACTATAACTCAAGGCACAAGTGGCTTATAATTCAAGTCATGGTTCAATAAATATTGCTCCTTTTATATCCAGGGTTTACACCCGCCTGACTGCATGCAAATCCAATTATTGATTTTATTGAACCCTTTCAAACGAAGTCTTTTTGACCATTTTTTGGAAGAAAATAGCACCATATTTTCCATATTCACCTTTTGACTATCAAACTTGGCACAAAAATTGTCATATGCGACGTCACATGACCACCAAGATCTCTCCAGAGGGCGCTTTTCCACGATTTTACCATGATAAAAGGCCCTTTTGGAAAATTATTTGATTTTTAATTATTATAATTATTATTTGTATTATTTAATAAATAGTACACTTTACATAGTATAGGCTTACCCATCCACAACGCTGATATTTTAACGCCATTTTTGTTTCCCAGTTAATATATCGACCATTGAAGTCCAACTTTATGTTGATGGATCGATCTCTGCACATATTGTGTGGGCTAACTAGGTTGTGCACTAGAATATCACGATGTTCTGGTAAAAGACATCCCTGATTTAAAAAAATACAAAATCGATTATACATCATATAATAAGTGCCGAATCAGCACTATTTAAAAAGATATTTCAATAAGAATGAATGTCCTTGTAACAAAAAAAAAAAAAAAAAAAAAAAAACTCTAGATTGCAGAATTAAATTAATTTAGTATATTAGGTACAATATTGGTTTTGTTGGTGAAACTGCTGTGAGTATGCTAAGTCACAACCAAGCGACCACCGCACCCAATGCCACTAGCACCTGAGTATGCTTTGACCATAGAGAAATGAAGCTATAAAGTTGGGTTCAACAATGGAATATATATTCATCAACCCATTCAGGATTTAGAGATCAATAAGCAATGTGATCCCGTAATAATCAGGATCAAAAAGGATCAGATTCTCAGAAGAGCGCCGTACACTGGATCACCTTTTGATAGCCCTTTCGAGATCCAGTGTAAAACACAGTGTGAATGATTGTAATTGTGTACTGTATAATTTATGTTCTTAGTAAATTGGGTTTACAAGTTTACCGGAAACATTGGCATAGATAACATCACCGCATGGGTTTGGAAAAGCACACTGAAATGCATGTATCTGGGTAACATTCCATGATCATCTTTCTTATTACTTTATCATTCAACCTCACTATATTGTCAAGGTTTTTTCTCGCTAGGTGCAAGTTATTCCATAGACGTACTACTGCTTGATTGCCCAGATGTATCGTTTTGACATACTTTCATAACATGGTTCCTATCATCATTTGGATTATTCGATGAAAAATTAGCATGTTTGGTGTGAATATGGTTGTCAGGGTGATAAACATCATGATATATAATGGCTAATGCAGTAAACTGCCTTTCCAAGTGTGCTTCGCTGTTACTGTATTGAGATACAGGTATGGATATCAATCCTGATGGGGAGTACGGAGCCCGAGCTACCTTAGTGCTTCAGAGAAGCATGTTCATAAACAATCTCAACCTCCTCCCAGGTACCCCTAGACAGCTCTAATGTGCAGACTTGTTTGGGTTAATTACATTTGGTACCATTCCTTGAGAATGGGGCAAGTTCGTTGAATGTATAAACAGAGCTGGTGGTCCCTTATTAACAGTTTACAGGAATTATCCTTCCCTGGGTCATAGGGCAATCAAAAAAAGAGATGGGCACTTTAGCAGTACGCAGTACTGACTATCCTCTGCATGATTTACTTTGCTCGATTGTGTCCTTTCCATACACATTTAGAGTGATATATTATTGGTATAAAAATCCATAGGGAAATCCAATAGGGCAGCTTCATGATAGAGAAAGAAACACGATGAGAAATGGTATAGAAACAAGAGCACTGGAGATAACAGTATTTTACAACAACAACTTTAATGCCCACATTTGTTTGATGTGTAGATTGAGCAATAATGATGATATGGACCTGATGTATTTGGGCAATTGTTCAATCTATTTGAAAGTAGGGGTGTGCGTTTTCGGATATTTTTGGAACCGGATACCCAGAATCAGGAAACTTCGGATACCCGGATACCCGTTTTCATTTTTGTTGAAAACATGCCTCCGGTGGTGCACAAATATATGTACTGTAAATGGTAACAAAATTGATCGTTGTAATACAGAGGATACCATACTTAAATCGATTTTTTTCTTAACTGTGTCGTTTTTATTAAAGTAAAACAATCAGGCAAACAATTAGGCAAATATTCCCTCCTGTACCGCTGGTTTGATAAGTTGTTTGAAGCAGCCGCTGCCAGGCCCTTTGCAGCCTTAACGATTCGATACAATGTATCACAACAGTTGGAGAAAAATGTATGGAAAATGTCCGTAAAATACTGCAAAGGCTTTATTGGAATCTCTTGAATTTAAAGATAATTGTCTGTAAAAGTGTAAACATTACATTGTTCAAGAGTCACATAAAATATTTCTGTTCGCACCGCTCAAATGTTAAGTCCGAATTTTAAAAACTCGTTTACGGGTAATTGGAACCGAAAAATGGAACCGGGTAATGACAGTTTCGGTGCTGGCACAGCCCTATTTGAAAGGACCCATGAAATGCAATTTTATGTATAGCAAATGCCAATGCTATCTTCACTTATAAAAGTGAAGATTGAGTGTAATGTTTAAACTTGTAAAAATTTCCTACTTTTTCATTGATACATGATGGCGCAGTGTTGTGAGAACACAACAGGAAATCAGTGCTACAACAGCACTGTAAGTGCACAAAATCAAAACCACAAATCTTGCCCCAAAAACAGTGCTTATATACCTCAAAACGTTTATTGACTAGTAACCAAACACACAGCAGTTAACAAGGGACAAAACAAAACTAATACTTTAAACTGACTTTTGAAAAGACGAGGAATCCAGTCAAATTGTATGTACAAATTAATCATGATGTTATAATTATGAACCCACTGTGAAATTATAATGAATGTGAAACCTTATATTAGCATTTATAGATCAACAAATGCTGTATCATAACACCCACACTTTGGCATTTGAAGGTAGGATACAGAGTTGTGCATGGTGTCTTTTAAGTAAAATTATTTCTATTTTATGGTTTCTTATAGCAGGTTACTAATACCCCAATTTACTTCTATACATAACAGCAAAAGAAACGTCACCCCCTAAATTTTGATAAGTCTGAGAACATGTTTAGCTTATGTGTCCTCAGACGTCATGCATGACGAATTTTGAGGTCAACCAAATTTGCCACATTGTGTTCGTGTTACACTCCATACTCATAATATTCTTCATTAAACAAATTATATTAATTATAAAATGAAAATAATAAATATTTTTAGGGGTGACGTTTCTTTTGCTGTTATGTATATTATGTAATGGTAACAATTATTTGGTGAACATCTCTAGCTATAAACTGCAACAAAATTCACCTTGAAATTCTCTTATAAAAGACACTCCACCTGAAATGCTCTTAAAAGGTACTGATTCAGCACTCTCTGTATGACTCACATTTTGGAGCACATTTTGGAGGAATGTTGAATTCATTTTTTGGTTGGGCAAACATTTATAGTCCCATGTCTTAAATCCGGGATGTCTTAGATACTGCCAGAACATCATTTTAAAATTCCAAGGCAATTTCCACACATTTGGTGTGCACTACTGAGCACAGTTGAATCACCTGGCTATGGGTAAGATGAACAGTCATAATAGGCCTTGCTGTATATTTTCCATGTAATTAAATGTTTTAGAGGTTTTTCATTAAATTCAAGACCATGCTTTGGTGGCATCATCCCGTTTTTAGCGAAGCATCGCCGTTCTACCTGCGACTACAGTGACAGAGGCATAGTAACGCATGACAGGATTTAATCATATAGTCTCAAACACACACTTCGGATGCAATCAAGATGATGCAACTTTTGGCCGATTTAAAAGATAGCATCCATTAGCTCCCAGAGAAGGTACAACATTTGTCATGCTGGCAAAATTGCATCTACGAGTATGCTGCACTCTCTTTGAATCAAGTTATATAATACGTATGTTCCGGACCATACATGGAAGTACCATACGTCGGAACCCATTTGGGGCCCACTGGTTCGAACCCATTACGTCCGCGGAACCATTACGTCCGACCCATTACGTCCGCTGAACCATTACGTCCGCGGAACCATTACGTCCGACCCATTACGTCCGCTTGCCCATTATGTCCGACCCATGACGTCCGCGTGCCCATTATGTCCGACCCATTACGTCCGCGGGCCCATTATGTCCGACCCATTACGTCCGCGGGCCCATTACGTCCGACCCATTATGTCCGCGGAACCATTATGTCCGACCCATTACGTCCGCGGAACCATTATGTCCAACCCATTACGTCCGCGGACCCATTATGTCCGACCCATTACGTCCGCGGGCACGTAACTCAAATAATGTTTGAACACGTAACGTTGGGGAAGTTAAAACCAATTACTTAGAACAATTTCATGGCACAGCGCTCTACTGCAAAATTGGGTTGTTAAAAACCACTGGTGTTAATTTAATAAAGTGTCTGAATTATCGTGCTTCATATGAGCACCACTGGTGTACTATTTAACATACAAGTTTTTGCACTGTAAGTACTTACAGTGCAAAAACACTTAAATTAACACCAGTGGTTTTTAACAACCCAATTTTGCATTTTTTAAGTAGAGCGCTGTGACATGAAATTGTTGGTTTTAACTTCCCAAACGTTAGGTGTTCAAACATTATTTGAGTTATAGGACCGCGGACGTAATGGCTCGGACATAATGGGTCCGCGGACGTAATGGGTCGGACATAATGGGTCCGTGGACGTAATGGGTCGGACATAATGGGTCCGCGGACGTAATGGGTCCGCGGACGTAATTGGTCGGACATAATGGACCCGCGGACGAGGCAGTGACAGAGGCATAGTAACGCATGACAGGATTTAATCATATAGTCTCAAACACACACTTCGGATGCAATCAAGATGATGCAACTTTTGGCAGATTTAAAAGATAGCATCCATTAGCTCCCAGAGAAGGTACAACATTTGTCATGCTGGCAAAATTGCATCTACGAGTATGCTGCACTCTCTTTGAATCAAGTTATATAATACGTATGTTCCGGACCATAATGTCCGCAAGTACCATTATGTCCGCGAACCGATTTTGGCCCATTATGTCCGACCCATTACGTCCGCGGAACCATTACGTCCGACCCATTACGTCCGCGGGCCCATTATGTCCGACCCATTACGTCCGCGGGCCCATTATGTCCGCGGAAGCATTATGTCCGACCCATTACGTCTGCGGAACCATTATGTCCGACCCATTACGTCCGCGGGCCCGTAACTCAAATAATGTTTGAACACGTAACCTTTGGGAAGTTAAAACCAATTACTTAGAACAATTTCATGGCACAGCGCTCTACTGCAAAATTGGGTTGTTAAAAACCACTGGTGTTAATTTAATAAAGTGTCTGAATTATCGTGCTTCATATGAGCACCACTGGTGTACTATTTAACATACAAGTTTTTGCACTGTAAGTACTTACAGTGCAAAAACACTTAAATTAACACCAGTGGTTTTTAACAACCCAATTTTGCATTTTTTAAGTAGAGCGCTGTGACATGAAATTGTTGGTTTTAACTTCCCAAACGTTACGTGTTCAAACATTATTTGAGTTATAGGACCGCGGACGTAATGGGTCGGACATAATGGGTCCGCGGACGTAATGGGTCGGACATAATGGACCCGCGGACGTAATGGGTCGGACGTAATGGTTCCGCGGACGTAATGGGTCGGACATAATGGGCCCGCGGACGTAATGGGTCGGACATAATGGACATGCGGACGTAATGGGTCGGACGTAATGATTCCGCGGACGTAATGGTTCTGCGGACGTAATGGGTCGGACGTAATGGGCCCGCGGACGTAATGGGTCGGACGTAATGGGCCCAAATCGGTTCGCGGACATAATGGTACTTGCGGACATTATGTCCGGAACATACGTACAATAAAGTACAAGCAACTTGTGAAAGTTTCAGCTCGTTTCGTTGTGTCGCCAACGAGAAAAGAGTGAACATTTATTCAAATTAGTATTTCCATTCTAATATGCAATTTAGGAAAGAATCAGTACTCTTTCTAAAACTGGATCAAGAAATTATTTCACTTTTCTTTAAAATGACAGCACCTCAGAAAAAGGTTTTCTAAGGAAGATTAATATTATCATCAGCTTTGAACCAAGTAATTAAGTTGCCCATTAATATTGTTTACATACATTTGAGCGCCTAACAAGCAGCCACTCATAACAGTTCTCCAGTTTTTGTGCTAAGTAAGTGTTTTGTAGCTACAAGTTTGTCTTCATTTTTATACTAGTGGATTTCTTATTACACCTGGAATCTACTGGACGTTTTATGTGAGTATTGGTACATTTGTTTTTTTATAATAAGTGAAAAACTGTTGTATTTTTTGTCTGTCTCTGCTATAAGATTTTACTGTGTTGTGGATACACGCCTGTATCTTCATTTTATTTGTGCAGTCAACCCTGATTTAAATTATAACCTGTAGCTTGACCACAAGCCTTTTGTTTGAATCAACAACCTTGTGATTAGACAATGGAGGTCTACATTCTGTTTATTCTATTCCTGCTATCCGGACTATTGTGTCTCAATGACTCATCTTTAGAATTCAGCATGCAATCTACAAGTACACTAGGCCTACATAAAAAACAACAAATCCGCCATCTTAAATTCTTGAGTTGCCTATATCATATTATAATAATTCATCTGCCACCTTTCACCTGGAACTCTTAATTTCTGGTGACATAAACCCAAACCCTGAACCTGAAACACTGAACAACACACCCACAAACGCCACTCAGCTCCATAAAATTTCCTACAGCTGCAATGAACTACTGAATCTTCGCAATGCTCCATGTACTGATGCAGCTCTATCTTATTCAGCATTGAGTCAATTGAACTGCCTTGGAATACTTGCCAATCAACTCCAAACATACCGCCACACACATAGAGGTAAGAAAGCTGGTCGCCGTAGAATGGACAGACTTACACAACTAGCACTCCGGCCTCACCAACCCCCAACAGTGAACTTAACCACATCAACAAGCGACATTGGCATAACTTCAACTCCAAATGTTCATGATGAGTCTAAACTTCAGCTCTGTGTCTTGAATACTCAATCCATATGTACCAAATCGGATTAATTTGTTGACTTTGTACTTCAAAACAATTTGGATCTTGTTGCTATATCCGAGACATGGTTTAAACCTGATGATGACTTGCTACCCCACGAGTGCACTCCTGCTGGCTACTCTCTCCATCATATCCCCAGACCAAAAAAGACCGGTGGAGGGGTTGCAATTCTCTTTAGGTCCAGTTTATCTGTCAGTATGAGAAATGTTAACATTGACTACCTAACATTTGAATCTCTGCATGCTGAGGTAACGTGCAACTCTAGATCTGTTCGCCTTGTTAATATATATCGACCAGAAAGGGATGTTGATGGTAAACATGTAAATTTCTCCATTTTTCTGCAGGAATTTGAGAAATTAATTGTGGATTATCTCTTGCACCCATCTGACATTATTTTAACCGGCGATTTTAACATTCATATGGACATCACTTCAAACAATTATGCAAATCAGTTTAAAGATCTGCTCTCTGCTCATGGACTTATCCAGCATATCACAGCACCCACTCATCGATATGGTCACTGTCTTGACCTCATGATAACGCGTGAAAATACTTCACCTCTCATCTCGAATATAACTATCCATCCCGGCTTATCTGATCATTATGCAATCATGGCAGATATGAACCTTAAAAAACCTCCCATACCTACCATTTCTGTAACTACTCGCCACTGGAAAAATGTAAATATTAAAGATTTATGTCATGATATTGAATCTCAACTGGAAAATGTAAACCTTGAAGATGGTGAGCTGGATTCTTGTGTCAGTCTATTTGAATCTACTGTCCGTAACATCTTGGATGATCATGCTCCGCAAAAAACTCGAACTGTTAAACTACAATCTGAATCCCCCTGGTTCAATGATGATATTCGTGCTGCAAGGAAAATCCGTCGTCAACTTGAACGAAAATGGCGTGACAATGGGAAACTTGGAGTACATCGGCAAGAATACTGTAACCAACGTGATATTGTGAAGAACATGATTAACCAGGCAAAAATAACTCACTACTCATCTCTTGTGGAAGAGAGCTCTGGCGATCAGAAAAAACTCTTTAACATTGTTGAAAAGCTGCTTCATAAACCCAAAACTCCAGTGCTTCCATATACACACTCCAATTAGGACCTCGCAAATGCTTTTTCAAACTTTTTTGTCACAAACATTGAGAATATCCGTCGTTCTTTTCCCCCAGTACCTGCCATTCTATCACAAACACCGTCACGCAAGGATCCACAATGTAGACTGTCTGTGTTTGAGCCTACTAGTGTTACGGAGATCAAGAAACTCATCATGAAATCGCCATCAAAATCATGTGAACTTGATCCAGTACCAACTTCGCTAATAAAACAAAATATTGATGTGTTTGCTAAGTATATCACAATTATTGTAAACAGATCTCTTTCTTCCGGTTGTTTCCCTGATAGCCAGAAGATTGCTAATGTTAAACCACTCCTGAAGAAACCCAATTTGGACAAGGAAGTTTTCAAAAATTACCGACCGGTAGCGAATTTAAAGTACCTTGGAAAAACAATCGAGCGAGTTGTTTCATCACGGATCTCTGACCATGTTCGTGCTAATAACCTGTCGGACACATTTCAGTCAGCCTATAAACCATTTCATGGAACAGAAACTGCTCTTATCCGCGTCAACAATGACATTTTATCTGCCATGGATGATGGAAAACTCACTGCATTAGTTTTGTTAGACTTAAGCGCCGCTTTTGACACAATGTCGATCACAAAATCCTTCTCTCCCGCCTTCAATATCATCTTGGAATACATGACACAGCCCTGGATCGGTGTAGGTCCTACCTTTTAAATAGGCCCCAGCATGTTTGTATTGGTAACGCTATCTCCGAGCCTGTTATTCTTGACTACTCTGTACCCCAAGGCTGCGTGCTCGGCCCACAGTGGTTTACTGTTTATACGTTTCCAGTTCGTGATATCATTTTGAAGTATAATTTAAATTACCATGTCTACACTGATGACACCCAGCTTTACATTACTTTTAAATCTTCTCAAGAACCTGCCGATTCCTGCATTACAACACTGGAGAAATGTATTCAAGAGATTCGAAGTTGGATGAGACAAAACTTCCTGAAATTGAACGACGAAAAAACAGAATTTGTTCTATTTGGATCACGTCAGCAATTGTCTAAAGTTTCTCTTCCATTTATTACAATTGGTGACTCGCAGATAACCCCTCATCACAAGCACGTTATTTGGGTGTTATATTTGACTCGACAATGACTTTAAAACCTCATATCTCCAACATTGTTCGCATATCATCATTTCATATCAGAAATATTAGCCGAATAAAGAAATACTCGAAAAGTGCTGCTGAACAAATTATACATGCGTTTTTCACATCACGGATCGATAACGGGAATGCTCTCCTCTACGGTCTCCCGCAGAATCAAGTATCGCGTCTTCAGCACATACAAAACACAGCAGCTCGTGTTGTGACTCTGTCCAGAAAATCATGCCATATCACGCCAATCTTGAAAGAACTGCACTGGCTTCCTATTTCACAGAGAATTGTTTTTAAACTTATGCTAATTGTTCATAAATCTTTTAATAACATTGCTCCAATTCATATTTCTGAACTGCTTAAAGTCTACACTCCATCACGCAATTTGCGCTCCAGCAACATGTCACTCCTAAAGGAACCAACTTCAAAACGGAACTAGGGTGATAGGTCTTTTTCTGTCGCGGCTCTGAGACTCTGGAATCATCTTCCAACTAAACTCAAATCTTGTCATAGTATAACTAGATTTAAGTCGATGCTTAAAACTCATCTTATGTCACAATTCTTCAAAGATGATGTATATTTGTAATTGCATTGTAGGTACATGTATCCCAGTACATAATTTTTTCCCTATGCTATCATTGTATATTGTTTGTATTCATGTTTTTATCTTTGTTTCCGCGCCTTGAGCGCCCAGCAGGGTGGATATGTGCGCGCTACAAATCTTTATTGTTATTTTTTTTTAAATTTATTTATATACCTTACCTTTAATTAAAAGAAAGATGCTGCATTGGTAATGTTTGCAGAACCTCCTCTCTTTGAATCAAGATATACACGAAACAATGAACTGGTGAAAGTTTCAACGTATTACGTTTTGTCGAGAAAATTTCGAAAATGCACTCACGTGTTTTTATGACATTATTTTACTTTTCTTAAAAGAGAAAACATCTCAGAATAGTATTTTTGTCTATAGAAGATTAATACCATCTTCAGCTCAGAACCACTGAGAATGTTTCGCATTACAATTCGATACATTAGTTATGTATGAGTTACTGATTATATACTTTACCTGTATCCTACAATGATTTTAATTTAAAAAAAATAATGATAATGATTTTAACGAACAAGAACAGCCTTTTCTTACACCCAAGTTGCACGGTGTTTAGATTTCCCAAAATAACGCTTTAAAAAGAAGGAATATCATTGAGTTTTGGTAACGTATACGCTCATTTTATCCTTATAGTTTTCAAGAAATATATAATAAATCTAATTTTATTAAAAAAAATTAAAAAAATTGCAGGAAACGTTTTGTAAATTCGAAATTCGAAATCAGTTACCGTTTTCTTGGAGGTAAAAGCACTTCTGTCGAAGTCATTTCCCAGAGTATATGATTTCTACTTATTGTACTAAGCTTTACACCAAGGAAGTTTTTAGACAGCATTCGTTAATTTTGGTAATCTGGTAATGTTGTACATCCCTTTAAATCCTTAAATAGTACCGGTATTAAAATCAAATTGAAAAACGTCAACAGCATTTTCATATTAGGTCATTGAAAAGAACTCGGTATTGATCCTACGTATCTTTTGTGAATTTCATATAATGATTTACCCTGAATTGTTCTTCCTATTTTTCTAGTGGAAAGAAAAATTAAAAAGCTTTCTGCTACTTTACATGAGTCATTATGACAACCAGGGCGTGGTGTGAAGAAGTGACTAAATGAGTTTATGTCGCAGCTTGAACTATTCATTGCCCGTCAAATAATTGCGTCTAATGACTACACTTAATTGTGCTTCGGCCAATTGTTTTGTGACAGATCTCATTTGAAAGTGATTAACTAGAAGGTTGTACTAGATGTGCACTCATTACAAAAACAATGTTGCTGAAGAAATATGCGCAATAAACGGAATACGTTTTTTAACCACATACAGCTGAACAAGAAGCATACTTCCAGACCGCTCAATTTGATATAGTAAGTATTTTTCTCGGAGTATATTTCCTTTCGCGCCTCTCAAATTTAAAATGATAAGTATACAACCCTTATGCATAACTGACCCCACTCGTGAGCCTTTTCATGAAATCAGGCACATATTTTGATTTTATAAAAATATCTCAAACCCCATCAAACTCTAGTAGCGCAGCTGTCACATTCTTCAGAGGGGGCAGACGATTGTTAAATTCCTGATTATTATTTTTATATACCACTAAGTGGAAAAGCAAAGACGTTTTTATATTATTTCATTAAACCCTAATTGTTATACTTCTAAATTTCAACATGGAGGTATTTAGGTCACGGGAAGGTATTTGGGTCATGTTAGGGTCCGTCGTTATGGGAACTGCCTCCTGATTCAAGTATCTTCCATAATCATCATCGTATACTACTCTTGGTCATATATATATTTTCTTATGTAGTTATTATCACTGATATCTTATATTTTACGGATTGCTAATGAACCAAGCTCGTATCAAAACAAACGAAGCCACACAAGACAGAATGGGCAGACAGACCGACACGCCACGGCCATCTTTGTAATATTTCCTGATGGCCAGGCGATTTCATAACGCTGATTCTCAATAGATAAGCGGGGCCAGCCTATTTTCGTGACAACCTCGTCTCTTACCATGTCGATATGCGGCAGAGTGCCTCCCCCTCCCAAATGTCCCTATACACTAACACACTGTTGTTCTATTGTTAACGGACCACTCCCCTGAAATCCTCTTAATAATCCCTAAGATTCCTGGAACACAATGAAGACACAATGCGAGGGGTGCACTCTGCCGCATATCGAGCATCATATGTCGTCTCTGGTCTCGTAGACTTGTATGGAAGAAAAAACCCGGCGTTCGCATCGTTATATATGTTTGTTAATTATACCCTGACTAGATGCTGACGTAATGTGCCTTTAATTCTTTCACGCTATGGTGCAGATTGAATGGAATTCCGGATATTTCTAGCTTGTAAATGGACCATGCTTGAAGTTTATTATCCCAGTCCTGATTGCAATGTGGTCTACAAATCATGGTAGCACTGACTAATGGAGAAAGAAGCATATGATTGTAAACGAACTCACAGGCTTTTTGCCGTTCGTCTCTTATTAGGGTTAAACCTGCATTACAAATATTCACTCTAGTCAGAAGAGGACATTTTTTCCCATAGGGGTAGTAACTTTAGGATACAGCCCAATGCATAAACTAACGCTAAATGCATAACGATTACAAAAACAATATATAAAATAAATAAAACACAAATATCACAGTTGTATAAATTCAAAAGCGAATTATCGATTGGCGTCTATTATTATTATTATTATTTAAACAAAATTACCTGACTAGTCCGGAGGGCCATGGATATAATCCCCTGGAAACATCTTCCGATTGACAGTTGAATACGACCATTTATACACAGGTTTGTTGTGCTGTCCAAAGAATTCAAGAAGAGAAACTAATACCTAATCTACAGTCATGATTGGCTCACGGATGTTGTGGGTGGTCATGTTAGCCATGATGTTACATGACATTTTAGTATACACCTATACGAGACCACCAAAGACAGAATGATTTATCAAGACTTTTGTAGCCATCAACCAATTTCTATCAAGTATATATATATATACTTGATATAAATATAGATAATATAGATAATTGGCATAAGTGGACTGTCCATCAACATAGGGGATGGTTAGCTCAGTTGGTAGAGCACTTGTACGGTATTCGAGAGGTCTTGGGTTCAAGTCCGGCATCAGCCAAGTTTCTCTTCGCTTGCTTCCCGTTTATATAATATTTCAGGTCAGTTTCTCCCATAGAGATATGGTAATGGAAGGTGAACAGTTTTTAGTAAACGGGAAAATGTTTATCTGGTGTTAAAGCTGGGCCTAGCCCTTCTGTTATCGTATTTTACTGCTTATTAATGTGATTCTAAAATTGAATAAACTGGACCATGTCAACCTGCTAGTTTGGGTTGATTAAGATGATTGTTAAAATCCCACGAGAATTGCAAAATGTCTTTATGTCCCAAGAGAGCTATCGTTAGCCGCATTTATATAAAAGAGAGAGTTGAAGTTATTACAGTGCGAGAATAAATATCTGATTACAGAATAGACGTGTTCTAATTCACATCTCAAACCAGGCTGGGTCACCAGGGGCCCCTAAACATATATCAATTACCGTTTGACCGATACAAGTGTCACACTTCACACGTGTCGTCAATATTTCAATACTGAAACAATCAGTTGTGTCTGCAAAATGGATATACAAAAATCAAGGTTATTGTTCGTAACGTGGGTCTCTCTGGATGAGTGAAGGCATGAGTAATACAGACCTTAAGACTAGTATTTCACACCCTTGAGATTTATCTCTAGCCATCCATTTACTGATTCTTCTGGTGCGCGACGAATAACACATTTTTGCGCACCTTTCAAGGATAAAGATCCAGTCACATTCCTCATTTGTGTGTCAATTACCATGCGATTTTCTTCTCCAAATCAGGGGCCAAGGGCAAGGATGTATGATGCAGTCATCAACTTTACGTCAATAAAGTTTCAGATAACACTAAAAAAAAAATTAAACTTGTAACAGCTCAAGCGATTCGACGTTGTTTTGACGTGTCACGTCAGTAAAAAATAATGCATTTTACTCACGAATTTTAGTAATGTTAATATTCACTGATATATATTTCATTCTTCAAAATCTTCAAAGTCTCGGAATGATCTAATTTAAAACATTTATCTGGAGATTTTAATTTTCACGAATTGACGACTTCCATTATGCACTGTCAGAGGAGTTTAACGCAAATGTACTATCATATATTCTAGTTATTATCATGTACCGTATGCCATTTAGCTACAGGGACACTATCGTCACGATCAACAGGACATGGAATCGGAGTGCTAGCATAAATAAGCCAGTTATTTTCAGTCACTGTGTTCATCTTAAACTAGGACACTGATTCCATGCCCCGTTGAAAGTCTGCTCTGATCGTGACGATATTGTCCCTTTAAAACGCACGTTTTTTTGTACGACACGTTATTGAGGAAATTGTTTTAAATACGAATTGTTTTGTCGAATTAACAGAAAAACATGATACTGCCTTTCGTTGTTTTACTCAGAAACGTGAGCACCTATTGTGACGAAACTTTCACAGGTTAGAAGATTGAAATGAACGTACATTACCAAATACCAATGTTGTTCATTTTCTTTAAAGGGACTAGTATCGGCACGATCAGAGCAGACTTTCATCAGGGCATGGAATCGGTGTCCTAGTTTAAGATGAACACAGTGACTGAAAAAAATACTGGTTCATTTATGCAGCAGCAACGGTAATATGACCTTATCATGTGAGGAATTATGGCAGTATAGCAATCCATGCCCTTTTGATAGTGACGACACTGGCCCTTTAACAACATACCGTTCGGCTGTAATCCAGTATTGTCCACTGGGACATATATAATGTCACAAGCTGAAGTAGTGATGAGTGATGTTTTAAAGGGGAAAACATATTATCTTTCGAAAGTAAAATTTTTGCCGAGTTATAATTTTTATAGCAATTTAGTGTGTTGGCAATCCCTCAATCGAGTAGGATGTCTACTTGGTCAGTTTTTGTTAGTGTTCATTGTTTGTGAGTTCGTCTATGGCTATAAAGTCCAATTTTTGAGTGACATGCTCGAAGAAAGATGGGGCACCTGAACTCTGTAGACGTTGGAGCTGTGCTGACTGCCTGTTGTCTTGCTTTTCTGGTTGACCGGAGTCTCTCATTGTGCTCCCTCATCTGTTGTTCATTGTGCGCTGCACCAGTGTGGATGGCATGTCTCCAGCCAGGTCTGTTGTTGGCATGTTCCTCCCAGTCCTCGGTGTTGGTAGTACATTTTTTAACGTTTCCGTTGACCACCTTGGTTTCGTTTGCCATTGGTCAGTTCACCGTAAAAGATCTGCTTTGGAAGCCTGGATATGGGCATACGAACAATGTGACCAGCCCAACGAAGTTGGTTTTTTGATGATAATGGACTCAATGCTTGTAACATTGGCCTCTTCCAAAACACTGCTGTTAGTTCGTCTGTCCTGCCATTTGATGTTGAGTATTCGGCAGAGACATCGCTGATGATACTTCTCAAGACTTTTGAGGTGGCGACTGTAAGTGGTGCAAGTTTCTGAACCATATAACAGAGTTGGAAGGATTATGGCTTTGTAGACCTTTATCTTGGTGTTGATGTAGATGTCCCTATTATGAGTCGTCCGAAGGCACCACTAGCTGAATTAAGATGGGCCTGTATTTCAACATCCAGATCTGCCTTACTAGAAAGGCAACTACCAAGATATGTAAAATGATCGACAGAGTTGAGGCACTGCCCATCAGCTGTGATCTCTGGCTGTTGTCGCTCATGTATATTTTCAGGTGATGGTTGGAATAGAACCTTTGTCTTCCGAGTATTAAGTGTGAGGCCAAGCGCGTTGTAGGCATAGCTGAAGGCATCCATTGCTGCTTGAAGGTCTTCCTCTGTGTGGGTCATTATGTCATTGTCATCGGCATATTGGAGCTCAAGTATTGTCATGTGAGTAATCAACGTCTTAGCCCTCAGTCGTCGTAGGTTGAAGAGCTTGCCATCCATCCGGAACTGCATATCTATGCCACGAGGAAGTCTCTTCATCACCAAGCATAGTACGGCGGAGATGAATACCGAGAAGAGTGTTGGGGCTATGAAACATCCCTGCTTAACTCCGGTCTTCACTTAAAAGCTCTCGGTAGCCTCAGAACTGATGCGGACATGTTATCATGCAGCAGCCGGACCATTTTGATGTATTTTTCAGGACATCCGATTCTAGACAGCACTTTCCACAGCGTAGGCCGGTCCACAGAATCAAACGCCTTGGCTAGATCGATGAAAGCCATATAGAGGTCTCTATGCTGTTCTCTGCACTTTTCCTGAATCTGTCGAGCTGAAAATATCATGTGAACAGTCCCACGTACTGGCCTGAAGCCACATTGCGACTCCGGGAGGACCTCTTCGGCGATAGACGTGAGGCGGCATGCAAGAATGCGAGCGATGTTCTTTCCAGCTATGGAGAGCAGGGAGATGCCTCGATAGTTTCCACAGTTTGTCTTCTCACCTTTCTTGAATATGGTGACAGATCCGAGTAAAGAGGACATGCAACTTCTCAGCCATATCCGGGCCCGCAGCCTTGTATATTTCTGCCGGGATGCCATCTGCGCCAACAGCTTTGCCATTCTTCATAGCACTGATAGCTGTGGCGACCGCCTCAAGTGTGGGTGGTTCATCGGAAGTTGAGGCAATTTCTCTACTTCAGTATTGTGTACAGATGGATTTTGATTAAGCAGCTCACAAAAGTGTTCTCTCCACCTGTTGCGGATACCAAGCAAGTCCTTGTGAAGAGTGCCATCCTTGCCAGCAACCGGCCTGACACCCTGGGATGTTGGCCCATAGATATTTTTAGTAGCCGCGAAGAAGGCTCTGTTGTTGTTGGTGTCGGATAGGACTTGCATCTCCAACGCATTTTGCTCCCACCAATTGTTTTTCATCTCACGAACCCGGTGCTGGACTTCTGCTCTCATTTCATGATATCGTTGTTTCTTTCGTTCATTCCTGATGTCGTTCTGCCAAACAGAAAATCTCCTACGTTTCTCAGCAGTCATCTGCGCCACTTCTGCGTCATTGTCATCAAACCAGTCCCCATTGTGTCGCTTCTGAATGCCCAGTGTCTCATTACATGTTGTCTTGATGGCAGTCTTCAGATTTTCCCCAGAGACACTCAACACTGGTGTTTTCTACATTCAGCAGCGCTTCCCTCATTTTTGTCTGGAACTCATCTCGTTTCTCAGGCAGATCGAGTCGCCCTAAGTTATATTTGGTCCTCTTTTGTTTCTTTGTCTTTCTCTGTTTTGGACGGAGGACAAAGGACATGGAGGATCGTACCAGCCTATAGTCGGTCCAGCACTTATCCGATGACATCATTGTTTTGGTAATAAGAACATCTTTTCTGTCACAGCTTTGTATAATGATGTAATCTATCATATGCCAATGGCGTGACCTGGGATGTCTCCATGATGTCTTATTCCTATTCTTCTGTCAGAAGAGGGTGTTTGTTATCGTCAGCAGATGCTCCGCACATTTGGTCAGGAAAAACCCCCGTTGGAGTTAGCGTTGCCTACCCCTTCCTTCCCAATAACATTTTTCCACACTGAGTGATCTCTTCCTACACGAGCGATGAAGTCTCCGAGGAGAATGATCTTGTGGCTGCGTGGTACCTGTGATAACACAGTGTCAAGTGTGGAGTAGAATATCTCTTTGTCTTCAGGCTCAGCCAACATAATTGGCGCATACGCGGAGATCACTGTCGCTTGTTCATTGGAGTTGAGCTTGATACGGAGCGTCATCAGACGCTCAATAACACCAACCGGGACCTCCTCTAAGTTCCTGACCAGCTTATTTCTGATGGCAAAACCGACACCATGAATTCTTTGCTCGTTCTCCTCTTTCCATTTCCAGAAGAAGGTGTAGCCTGCTCCTGTTTCTGTCAGTTGTCCTTCACCGGCGCGACATGTCTCTTGAAGGGCCGCAATATCGATGTCATACTGGTGAATCTCTCGAGCAACGAAAGCTGTTCGTCTCTCGGGTCTCTCACTACGTTCATTATCCATCAGAGTTCGCACATTCCATGTGCCAAAATGTATTTGTTGCTTTCTTCGTTTTCGACCGCGTTATGGTGATCCCACTGGGTGCGGTTTCCCAGCCAGGAGTGTAGGGAAACAGACTATGTTTAGGGTACCTTTTCCAACCCTTCCCCTAGTGGGGTGAGCAGAGTGGTTCCTGAAAAGGGCTGCTCAGACATGGAGGCTACTACCGAACTACTCTTCTGTTTCCAGATCCAAGAGCAGAGCGACTGTAACTTGACCTCCACCGCCTACGTGCTGGTTTGCAACTGAAAGCTTCCAGACGTCAAAATCCTGCTCCCGTCGCTGCTTACCAATCGCCGTAGGGCTTTTTGTTGTGCCAAGTAGAAGCTGTGCGTGAATTTTTAACGTGAGTACAAGGTTGCACAACGAAGTTTCCATGATCCTTGACATCACTTGCCCTGGTTCCAATGGCAAGGATACCTCGACGACTGGAGGACAAGTTCAGCTGCAGTGGATGGCCGTTGGCTCCAAGAAAGCTCATCCGCCTTTGTAGGTCTTATTTTTAATCCTAACTGGGTGTCCACACACCCTCCTCTCCAGGCAGGCCTGGATGGGTTGCCGGTTTAGTCGCCGAAGACCCGACTATGCAGCACGTTGTACTGGATTACATAGTACCAGTATATATATATATATATATATATATATATATATATATATATATATATATATAAAAGGCTTGTGTCCCGTTAATTGTGTGATCCCCGCTACTGCCGTTACCCGGGTTGTTTGCATATGACAGGGGCTTGATCCCTGGCTACTCGGCATATATGGTTTGGCCTCTGACCTGGCCCCATAGAGCAATAGATAATTGGCATAAGTGGACGTACCGCCCACCAACATAGGGGCTGGTTAGCTCAGTTGGTAGAGCGCTCGTACGGTAATCGAGAGGTCGCGGGTTCGAGTCCGACATCAGCCAATTTTTCTTTGCTCGCGAACCGTTTATAATATTTCAGGTCAGTTTCTCCATATAAATCTACTTTGTGTACAACCACATAAAAGGCTTGTGTCCCGTTAACCCTTTCATTACGAGCCAGTTATGTAAGAGCGTACCCTTCTTTACCACAGTAATTAGGAGCCCAATGTCACTTCAGCACCAGTGGGTTTTTCACAATTTCATTGAAGAGCGCCCTCACTCTGCAGTAATAGACACTTTTTTTTACATGTGTACTGTACATACCAAATGGCTCAGATATATTTGTATGTTAAACTGATGGTAACAATGAGTATACAAAGGGAGGAAAATATTGTGCAGATTTAAGTGTAAAAGCAAAACAATGAAATATTTAGATCAGTATTTACACTGAAGAAAAGTAATACAAATGGGTGATATTTCATGCAAATACGGTACATGTATAAGATTTCTTTTCCATGTGAAAAACAATAACTTGGATGAGATTTTTCGGGATTTTTGTTTGGTTTTGTACTTGGAAATGAAACATTTACTTGTATTCAGTGTACATACATCACAATCCATGCTAACACCCCACCCCATCCCCCAATTCAATGTTGGTTTCGGACTGTAATCTGCGGCTTGTCCGACCTTTCCCAACATTGAATTGAGAGGTTGAACAAATAGTACAGATTTACAATCAAGTGATGTGGTATTTCTCAAAGCAAGGAACTATGCACATAGGTTGTGTACATTGTTTACAGATCATCTTTGTTTGTTTTCGCCTGCCTAATTTGCGGTTACTGCAAACAATGCAGTCGCGTTTCTTTCCATTGGTTTTTTTGCCAGGATAGTGCTGTTGCCCTGTCAACTCGATAGGAATATGGTATCTCAACTGACTTGTTGCGTTACATTCCCAACCCAACAGCAAGCCCTGTACAATCCCTATACGAAAATCAAGGTTACTGACATTTTTGTTTCCTGCTATGCTGGTGAATATTACTCTGCTATTGACAATACAGATATTCAGCATATGGAAAAAAAACTCTTTTCCACCATTTCAAGCTTCTGTGTGTATGATTGTAGTACTGAAAACATTGGTCGGCAAGATCAGTTCCACCCATGTTTTTGTTGTAATCTTCAATACAATTGGGCTTCATAACATCACGAAATCCACTTGTGCTCTTATTACACCGAATTTGCGTTTTGGACAAATCAGTGTTGCCTACATTAGTTAAAAGTGTTACAGATTTGTTGTCTTGCCAAACGATACACAATTGCCCACCTTTCACCAAAACAAAATGGGTCATCTCCTTTCTTCATTTTATGTTTTTTGGGGTTTGCGGCCTGGGGTATTCCCTGTGTAGTGTAACGAACAGTTCCACAACATCTGAATCCTAGTTTAGCAAGTTTAGCTAAAAGAGCTGGGCTAGTATAGTAATTATCACAATATATTACGTGTCCCTTAATCTCAAGTCCATGGACCAGATCAATGACGACTTTTCCTGCAACTGTTGGGTTTGGTGGATGGCAGTCTGACTTGGAATCTACATGTACGTCTGCATCATAAACAGTTTGGGTGTCGTCGGCTCCTGTGTACAGTTTCCAAGCACACGTGTATCCTGTTTTGGACTCGTTCAGGGAGAATGCTTTAATACCCCGTTTGATAGGTTTTTTAGGCATGTACTGAACAAAACTTAAGCGTCCCTTGAATTTCAACATACTCTCGTCTGGAGACAGATTCTGCGCAGGGTTATACAGGTTGAGAAACTTCGGGACGAGGACTTCTATCAAGGGCCGAACTTTGGAAAGTTTGTCCCGTTTAGCCAAGGCTCTACGAGGAATTTGGTTATTTGAGATGTGGAGAAACCGAAGAATTGAACTGAACCGATTACGGGACATGATCGACGGATAGAATGGGATGTGAAGAACTTCAGATGTCGACCAGTACATCTTGTATTGAGAGGATTTGTTTATGCCCATAGCAATGAGAAGTGCCACAAATGCCATCATTTCTGGAATGTTGGTTGGGTGCCAGGAGAATTGTTGATCAGGATTTGAGTCTATTGTTTGCTGCGCATAGCGATTAGTCTCGTCGACGAGCATATCTCACACGAGTTGACAAAAATACAGCTTGAAGATCTCCACTGACGACAGTGTGGCAAAGTCGCCGGTGGGGCCATGATTTCCAGTGAACTGTACAGTCCCACACTCGTAATGGTCTCGTCGTTCCCAACCGGATCGGAAATCTAACTTTCCTGTCGTCCTCCTTGATCTCGGCCGGCTGTCACCTTGGTAGGTAGGCTGCAACAGAAAAACAAGGCAAAGGAGGATTAATCTCGGACAATATCTCAATGCTACTTTGCTGCATGTGCACAGGCCACAAGGGTCATGCGCAATGAATATTGTGCTGAGAAAAGAAATATGGCAGCTTCCATCCACTCTCCAAAACTCGTTGTCGATAAATCTTCGTTTTAATGTGGGATTGTGAATGTGAATTCCCCCAACTTCTTGCATAATACGACTTATAAGGGCCTTTCGAATACGAGGCTATTCTTTTGGAAGCTTGAGACTAAGAGTGCATTTTCAGCCTGTTGACGCTAAACAGCACGACCGGCTATGGGTGGATGTTAAAATTTCTATGCTATATCTATACATCAACTTGCTGTTTCAATTAATACAAATATTACCCCAATAAACTACTAAAAATTGTACATTTTCACTTGACTTTTTGACCCAGTCCAGGGGGTGGGGATTTGGTCAATCCTATTAAAGGGATCCATTTTCTAAATTTACATTCCTCAACTCCAACAGTTGTTACCCCCTTGAGCATATAAACAAAATGCATCCAATATTTACGCTATAGCCTAGGAAAATAAGTGAATTACATTAATTTGCATTGGGCCAGGAAGAGTAACGTTAACTGTTACTCGTGTTAGTTATTCATTTTTACTGTGATTTAGGCCTACCTCTTGAACGAATTTCGCTGGAAGTTTTAGTTCTAATGTGCTGTCGTCATCCGTTACTTCGTCATCTGATTCTGAGCCACTGTCTGCCAAAATCTCAGCCAAAATGCCATAATTTATGTCCGTTTCCATCATGATTGTGGAAGCGAGTGGACGCTAGCACCGGGAACCGCAAAAAGTGACGCACTTTTTCTTTTCATAAACTTTTATACACTTCATTCCTGTCAATAGAGGGCGCCAACCCCAAAAACCACTCGAGCATTTTCAGGTGGTGAATTAAGTAGCCGTGGTCGTCAAGGGCATGCCGATTCCCGGCACCTTTTAGAGCCCACGGGATCGAAGCGTATCACAACAAAGGCTCTTTTTAGAGCCCGTGGGATCGAAAGGGTTAATTGTGTGATCCCCGCTACTGCCGTTACCCGTGTTGTTTGCATCTGAACGGGGCTTGATCCCTGGCTACTCGGCAGATATGGTTTGGCCTCTGACCTGAACCCATAGAGCAATAGATAATTGGCATAAGTGGACCGCCTACCAACATAGGGGCTGGTTAGCTCAGTTGGTAGAGCGCTCGTACGGTAATCGAGAGGTCGCGGGTTCGAGTCCGGCATCAGCCAATTTTTCATTGCTCGCTACCCGTTTATATATATATATATATATATATATATATATATATATATATATATATATATATATATATATATATATTGAACAGCAAAAGAAACGCAAGTCCGAGGTCTTGTCAAGTTTTCAAACAGAAGACAAACCATTTTGATTCTAATCACTCATTTAATGAAAAATGCTTTCAATTTGTGAGCTGAAAGTGACTGTTGAAATTGCATTGCAAGATTTTCACATTTACCACAGTCCGCCAAAAGGAGATACCCCCCTCAGTAAAAAGTCACAGTCTTTTCAGTAGCGTGTATGTCCACCTTCGGCTTGCACATAGGCGGTGCAACGTCGCCTCATAGAGTTCACAAGAGTCTGGAAGAATGCCTGAGGCAAGTGGTTCCACTCAAACACCAATCTCTGTTCCAACTGTGCAACTGTAGTTGGCTGTCTCCCGGCAGCTATCCTACGCCCAATTTCGTCCCAGACATGTTCAATAGGAGCCATATCTGGGGAAAGTGACGGCCATGGAAGAACGTTGATGTTGTTGTGAGTGAGACACGCCATCGACACCCTTGCTGTGTGAGGACGTGCATTGTCCTGTTGGAAGAACTGCAGTTCAGGATGTGCAGCAAACATTGGAACAACATGAGGACGAAGAACATCATCTCTATACACGACAGCAGTTTCACGTTGTCGGAAGACATGAAGCTGTGACCTGTGGTTGTAACTGAACGCTCCCCAGACCATCACACTGCCACCACCCCATCTGTTTGCCTGTATGACACAGCAATCCGCGTAACGTTCATTACGTCGACGCCAAACACGTAAACGCCCGTCAGCATGTGAAAGATGGAAGCGAGACTCATCTGAAAAGAAAACTTGGCGCCACTGAGCACGTCGCCAACGTTGGTGTTGCCGGGCCCACTGTAAACGTCGTTGACGGTGTTGTCGTGTCAATATTGGCCCTACATATGGACGTCGACAGTGGAGTCCTCCATCCCGTAGTCGACGTCTAATGGTATCGGCGGATACTGGTCCTCTTGGTCCCTAAACTAAGGCTGCTGTTCTTGATGCTGATTGACTACGGTTCCTTAGATGAGTGAACCGGATGAACCGATCTTGTGCAGGAGTTGTCAGCAACGACCCCTGTCAGCCGGTAACGTTGGGCAAGTCGTGTGATGGTGGTGAGATGACATCCAACTTGTCTGGCTTCATCGGTTGCAGAGATACCACCTTGCAACATTCCAAGGGCCACTCCTCTTTGCACAGTCGAAAGTCTTGGCATCGTTTGCGTAAAGTGTACACCTTCTAGAGCGAACAACGAATGTTTTTCTGACACAGCCCTTTATAAAGGATGCCTTAGAGTGACAATCCACGTGTTTCACCAACACCTGTCAATGCACGTGCACAATTCATGGTTTAACTTCACTGTGGTGGCGTTTGTGCGAATGTTTAGTATGGACGCCAAACTGTATGACATTACATCACCTGGACTCATTACAACATTTTACCATCATCTTTTCTAACATCCGAATGGTTACTATTCTGATATTTCGTTTTTTCGGAACTTGCGTTTCTTATATATATATATAATAGTTGGTAGAGCGCTCGTACGGTAATCGAGAGGTCGCGGGTTCGAGTCCGGCATCAGCCAATTTTTCTTTGCTCGCGAACCGTTTATAATATTTCAGGTCAGTTTCTCCATATAAATCTACTTTGTGTACAACCACATAAAAGGCTTGTGTCCCGTTAATTGTGTGATCGCTACTGCCGTTAGCCGGGTTGTTTGCATCTGACCGGGGCTTGATCCCTGGCTACTCGGCAGATATGGTTTGGCCTCTGACCTGGCCCCATAGAGCAATAGATAATTGGCATAAGTGGACCGCCCACCAACATAGGGGCTGGTTAGCTCAGTTGGTAGAGCGCTCGTACGGTAATCGAGAGGTCGCGGGTTCGAGTCCGGCATCAGCCAATTTTTCTTTGCTCGCGAACCGTCTATATATATATATAGATCAGAGGCTTTGACAAAGTACAAACATTAAAAAAAAACATCCATTTATTGGGAAAAGGGAAAGCAAAGGATCATGGGGTGGGATCCAAAAAATATATATATATATATTTCTTCAAGCCGCGGTCAGATTTGTTTTTTACGTTCTGGCTAGTGATTTCAGTGATTTGACAAAGAGTTAGTTTTGTAGTGCAGGCCTAACGCAAGCTTTTGCAGGGTGCCTGTTTTTTGTTACAACCATGTAGTGTTACCAATAACGGTTTGTTTGAGGTCAGTTTAACTTTATAAAAAGTAGTCTCGGACAGAACTCTTATATTAGGTCGATTCAGCACTTTAATTTTTAGAGTGCATTATGGCCATCAAGCGAAAGTGCAACAAATTAACTGATTACAATTTATCTGAACGCGAACACGATGTGAAGTATAGGTCAATGTACCAATCACCCTGCACACTTTCATCGTCTAAAATGCTCTCATCAGCAAAGAAAACACGAAAAAAAAAAGAAAAAAAAAAGCTACAAAACGGCTTCTGTACACTTTCTCGTTACTCAGACTCAGCACTGAGCTGAAACATTCACAGCCTAGGCCTATATAATTATTTTTTTTAGCTTCTTAGGCCAGGCTCTGGACCTCTTTACCTGCCTCTGTTGTAGATGTTCCATTTAGCCAGTCCTTCAAATCTAATGCTCATCATCATTTGATTAATCTGCCACCTGCTCAGAATAAATGAACTTTAGCTTGGGCATCCCCGACATTTAGCAATTTCCACTTTCCCTTTAAAGGCAGAGATTTTTTTCAATCTACCTTAGTACTGTATATAGGTTGGTATACTTGAAGGCTATTTTTTACAGCTGAAAATATTAATGCAAAGTTGAGATGATAAACAGACATCATGCTGGGTAAAGTGGAGCCAAGATGACCCCTCTAAATCATCAACCGTCAATTATCAACATAATAATGGTTATTATAGTTTAATGTCATTTGTGACAACTGATTTACTACTGATAATTCTACCATACCATGGACATGGATATCCCCGGGTATTATTTTGGTTTGGTCATTGATATAGGCTTTCACCACTAAGTTATGTATCTTGACCGGTCCCACGAAGTGACACAAAGTGTAGAAAATTTAAGATGATTTACCATATTATGGTGATATTCATCAGAAACTACAAGTTTTGAAGTGTGCTACTTTCTTAATTTGCCAATTAGCAAATTCACCGTAGACAATAAACTGTGAACGCCGCGACCGACAGAAGAAAACATTTTCACGAAGTGACACAAACCTTAGTGCGCGAAAAACACAGCGCGCCGTGGTTTTGCACACAAATTTTACATAGAAATACGGTTACGTGTGTCACTTCGTGAAAACGCAAAGAAGGTTTTTCGTACAGTTTTCGTTTTTACGAACTAACACAAACATTATATTGCTTAGTAATTAAAAACGTCAGAGCGTCCAAAACAACATATTTCCACAATTCCACAAAGTGACAACAATTTAAAAATATTAATTTTTGATGAAGAAACGTGTGTTCCGGATCATAATGTCCGCAAGTACCATTATGTCCGCGAATCGATTTTGGCCCATTACGTCCGCGGGCCCATAATGTCCGGCCCATTATGTCCGTGGGCCCATTATGTCCGGCCCATTATGTCCGCAGGCCCATGAAGTCCGGCCCATTATGTCCGTGGGCCCATTAAGTCTGGCCCATTATGTCCACGGGTACATTATGTCCGGACCATTATGTCCGCGGGCCCATTATGTCCGGCCCATTGTGTCCGCGGGCGCCTCTCTGGTGGAAGCCTAGCCTTTAGTCAATGCGCATGTGGCAACCCACGAAAAAGACCTCGCATGCGATCGCATGCGATGAGTGGCGAAGTCACGAGCGCATTTGCCAGTCCGTTCCAATGACGCTACTAATGAATTATTTATAAACCTCAATCAAAATGAATAATTTATGTATGCAAATTTATTTAAACCAATCACCGGGTATTCAAATAAGTGATAGCATAACAAATTAGTTAGAATTATGTATTAACATTTCTCTACCAAATTGGTAGAGAAATATAAAAAAAAAAATTAAAAACGGACTGATGAAGTCCCTTGGCGCGTCCGGTACTCTCGTGCGTGGTCTTTTTTCGTATGTTGTGATCCGGGTGCTGCGTGGACCTTAACTAAAGGCTAGCGTAAGCCTTAACCAAGACTGTTGTAGCAGTTTCTGGCCAGCGAAATTCAACATTCACGAAGGGGGCGCTGTGCCCGGATGGGGTCGACACCACACAGTGGTCGACACACCTGCATTGTACAGCGAGATAAATAACAGTGTCGTGTCGATTGTGTCAACAGCTTTGATTCTTCTGTAATCGAGAGTTTATGTGTATCTTCATTTTTCCATTAGAATCCCGATGGAGATTTCTCATGCAAGAGTTGTTAATTTGTCAGTGATTTTTTTTAAATGATGGTCAATCCTATTCCCCTAGCTTTGACCTGAATAATGACGTATTTGACATAAACATAGTCCTATATGCATGCATATAAATTTGGTATTGTTATGACAATGAGCTCCGCCTTGAATGTTGGCAAGTACAGAAGGATCAAGGCCCGTCGCCCTGCCGTCGACGAATGGCCACTACAAGTTCACACATGTAGATACAGTGTACTTGTACATTATATGCATATGGCTCCGTGCACTTTGTGCATGTGCGCTAACACCAACACTAATTTGAATATCTAAGTGGGGCAAAATTATGCAACCAAACCGTTCAGACTCGACTTGGTCAAGGCTTCTCTATGTAGCGTGCGTACTGTCAGAGATGACATCACATCTCTCTCTCTCTCTCTCTCTCTCTCTCTCTCTCTCTCTCTCTCTCTCTCTCTCTCTCTCTCTCTCTCTATCTCTCTCTCTCTCTCTCTCTCTCTCTCTCTCTCTCTCTTTCCAGGTGCCATGTCCTTGCAGGACATCATGGACCTCCACAGCTCCCTCTCTTGCTCTCAGATACCCGTTCATTTGCTCAAACTGCCCTTATATGTTAGTCTCTGTCTTCCTCTGCTTCTTGTTCCTTGAATTTTGCCTGTCATTACTAAATTTTCTAATCATTCTCATAACGTGACATCGCATATGGTACCATATTGTATTTTTCTCAAAACATTGAAGACCCGTCATTACACTAATTACGACATGAAGAATAATAATTATACAATTTACGAGTTATAACTACTTAATGCAATGTACAGTATCCATGCTTTGCCTATTGCATGCAGCTGTATACAGTAAAAAAGTGGGCCAAGTGTTAATGATATGTGTAGATGGATTTTAAGAAACATTGGAAATGACTGCATTATTTTTGGGCTATGTCTGCAGTGTCGAAAGAAAGGAGAATAAAACGATGAATATCCCATGTTTGTTATTTTGCTATAAGGGGTCTACAACTTAAGATCATGGCAATTCGTCGAAGGAGACGGAGAAAATGCAGCTTCAATATATTGGATTTTGAAGATGTATAGCCCTTATTCGCTATTTTAATGGAAACTATCGCTATTTTATGTTTCATCGGAATATTGCTATTTTAATTTACATTTTAACATAAAACATTTCTCCAACAAAAATGGTGAGAAACATGTTTTTTATTTACCGAATGAATTTGGTTCCAGGTCCCATCATAAATCAATTTTGTGGCTGTTAATTTTTTTTCTGATGACAACTTTTTTGTGTGAAATATCTCATCTCGAAGTATAAACCTATTTGTATTCCTTTATACTAGGAGGAAATTATCAATGTTCCCATGAAAACAAATAGAAAATAGCATAACAGACAAGTTAATTTGAAATAATAATGAAATGAATTTGATTTAACAAACATTTGGAAAGCTAAGTTTTTGTCGTTCATTGTTTTCCCTCTTGCTACCAGGGTTTTCCCTCATGCACACATGTACAAGTACACTGTATGTATATGTGTACGTGTACATACAGTTGCCATCGTCGCCTTGACCCTTCTGTACTTGCCAAAATTCAAAGCGTACCTCATTATGCTAATATAATTTTAAAAACCAAATTTAACAAAGAAAGACGTATTCTTATTAGTTATTTTTTGGCACAGCAAGTGCTCCCTGCGATGTCATGTACAAAATGTGTGGCATGCATTGTGTACGTTAAGGTCAAATACGTCATTATTGAGGTCATAGCTAGAGGCCTGTGATTGACCATCCTTTAAACTAAACCGCCAACAAACCAACAATTCTTGCATGAGAAATTTCCATCGGATTTTCAATAGGAATATAAAGATATATTACACATAAACTTTCGATTACAGAAGATCCAAGGCTGTTGATTGAGTTCGAACATATACGAGGTCGCAATGCACAACTGTACCCACGACTTAGTAATTGATCTCGCTATACAGTGTACGTGTGTCGACCCTATCCGGGGACAGCGCCCTCTCCGTGTGTGCTCAATTTCATTGATCAGAAATCAGTACAACAGCCTTTGCCAAGGCTTACGCTACAGATGCACCAGCGGACATAATGGGCCTACGGACACAATGGGCCGGACTTAATGGGTCTACGGACATAATGGACCGGACATAATGGGTCTGCGGACGCAATGGGCCGGACGTAATGGGCTCACGGACGTATTGGGACGGACATAATGGGCTCGCGGATGTAATGGGCCGGACATAATGGGCCCGCGGACTTAATGGGCCGGACATAATGGGCCCAAATCGGTTCGCGGACATAATGGTACTTGCGGACATTTATGGTCCGGAACAAACGTGTGTTTCAAAAAGAGACTACTTCAAACGCCGTTTTCTTCAAATATAAATTTTGTCTAGTGGGCAAGTTTGTGTCACTTCGTGAGACCTGTGACGATATGTACTATTTAACCTTAATCCATCATAATGTAATGCACCTATCAATATTTATTTATCCCATCCCATTCCACCTGGCCGCCTGTGTGTTGATATCAGGAATCATGGGGATTTGGTCAGGATTTGGTCATGCTCACGCGCAGTAATTCGAAAAAAAATCAACATCCCCACATATGGGTGTTGGGGATCCCCACCTATGGTGTGAGGGTAATGTCACTTCCATTGTGCTCCATAATTATGCGGGGAAATGAACATTTTCAATTTAGCCTACAAATCCCCACACCAAGGCGTGGGGGGGGGGGGGCAATTGGTAACCATTACGCACAAAATGTAGCCCCGTATAGGGGTTTCGTTTTTTCCGTCTTTTGTTTAAGAAAACAATATTCAAAAGCCCATTACATTTAAACATTCTCCTGAATTACTATTTTAGATGTATTACCGACTAACCGAATTTAAATGTGTTCCATTATATTCACAGGGAGTTACTTTAGAGAATTTCAAGATAGAAGACGAACCAGCCAAGGCGAAGGAGTTGGAGGCTAACGGTGGAAAAGTCAAGACGAGGCAGCCCAAAACGCCCAGATATTTCAAACTTAAAGTCATATTGGCTGTGCTGTTAGCTTTCATTCTATTAATCGTTGTTATTAGTCTTGTGTTGGTCTTTGCATCAGGGGGTGAGTTTTCTTGATTTAAAAAATATTATTTTGTATTGATTACACCTGTATCTAAGATATAAAAGTTTAATTTATTTAAGATTTGAGGCTTATTATTGACTATAATTATAGTCAATAATAAGGAATTCATTCGAATCCTTAAAGGTAAAACACGTTGCTGTTTGGATCTTTGAAATAATTATGATTTCACTGTAGGCTCAATCCAAGTATTGTGATTGAAATTGAGTTCAATTTCGATGATGGTGACATTTTGTAGTGTTTCTTTTGGATAGGCTAAATGTTGTCATTTGATGCATTAAATTTGTTTACCGTAATCTTAAATCGACTTTTCATTTGAATAAATAATGAATTACTTAAAGATATATCGCGTTTGACTAATTAAAAAAAAATTAAAAAGCGAACGAATTTTGGAAGATAATATCGTTATTAAACGGGAAAAAAATGCAATTTGGATGTGGGAAACTGTATAAAAGCAATACGTAAAACGCACATGATTCTGTTTGACAGCTGCGCTGGTCAATTGGAAGACTGCACACGCCCTCGTGCAAGCTGAGGATTAAAACAGTGACCAATCATATTATTCATTTGATTTTATTCATTTGATTTTACTGGTACGAATCCTTGACGGATTTTTTCGTTCATTGTCTCAAATGAAAGCTTACCAGAAGTACAAGACAAGACTTAAACTGAACATTCAGTCTTTGTTTTTTGTTTGGATTCAAGATAAAGTGAAACCTGTGTTTACAAGTTGCCCTGGCCCCGTTAAGGTCACCGTCCATTCCCAGAGTGAAGCGGTCAATGTCAGTGCCAGTTGGGAGGCTCCAGAGGCTACCGATAACTCTGGTACCGTTAGTATCACGTCCTCCCATCAACCAGGTAGTTTGTTTCCGAGAGGGTCTACCACCAGGGTGACGTACCAGGCAGAGGACCCGTCCGGCAATAGGGCTGGGTGTGCCTTCGAAGTATCTGTCGCCGGTGTGTGCACTTAAAATATTATGCCGAATTTAGTGTACTTTGTGTCTGAGAGGGAAGGTACAACATTGATAATGTTGGAAATACTGCTACAATGAGACAGTATGCTTGTCCTCATAAAATCAATATAGGCCAATACATTAACAAATCAGCTTATTACACGATGTTTCGTTCACGAAAACTTTAGTGAAAATACATTCAGATTTGCTGTATCCATTCCGTGACATGAAATTTAATTCAAACTGATAATTATTTCACTAATTAAAAATCCAAAATTAAAAATATTTCAGCTTAACATCAAGTAAGTTTCACAAAACAATTCGATTTTGTTTTTATTTTATTATTATTATTATTATTATTATTATTATTATTATTATTATTATTATTATTATTATTATTATTATTATTATTATTATTATTATTATTATTATTATTATTATTATTATTATTATTATTATTATTATTATTATTATTATTATTATTATTATTATTATTATTATTATTATTATTATTATGGAATAATCTGCACCTGTTCTATATTTGTTATAAAAAGGAAGCTACAACATTGATATTTATACACACAAAAAGTTTTAGTTTTACCTAGTACTAACTTGTTTTAAAGTTAATGATGATATTAAACAACACTTTATATAAGTATCTTTCTGAGATACTATCGTTAAACAAAATCTAGCACAGTTATTTCTCAACTGAATTAACTTCAAAATTAGATCAAAAAGAACAAATAAGTTATTGGTGTTTGCCGATCGATCCTTGAAATACTTTTTCACTATTTTTGTCAGGAACGACACAACGTTATTAAGCTGATACTGTCGCAGGTTGGCTATTTAATGCATTTCTTTATTTAAGGACAATTTGCATACTCGTAGAAGTAGTTTTGTCAACAGTACCAAAATGCTTTAAATTCCCCTTCAAAAGCCATTGACTCATCCCAATAAAAGTGACTAATTAACGTTCATTTATTGCACGCACAGTTAGCCTAACCGTTACAGGCGATTTATCCCCCAAATTAGTAAAACATGTGGTCAATTATTGCACAAAAGGGCACAAGCATAAACAAAACACGATCAATTAAATGACCTTACTTATCAGTTAAGCCCGTTAGTTTACATTAGTTCCGCTCCGTCCATTCATTGTCAATGGTCAACCTTACAACCTTAATCAAAAAGTATATCCCCTCTAATTATACCCGTTTCATAATTAGGTTTGCCAAAACTATGTCAATCTTCGTTAGCCGCAAAGAAGCAAACACTATGAATATCGTCGGAATTATTTACAATCTGGCGAAAGGGTCAAGTAAAGGGCAGATGTGTCTTCAGATGGAATAATCTTTCAAATGGTAACCTAAATCTAAAAAGCACAAAAATCAATCAATTTATTAGGTGTAAAGAAGTTAATGTTATAGTTAAACATCCGTCGAATCTTTCTGTATATAGTATAATAGGCGTTATATTTTTTAAGTAAAACAAGTCATATTTTCCTCCAGTTATTCTTGACTGAAAATAAAGTGATTGTATTCGTCACAAATATGTTATGCAATTACATAATTATAAACAATTATTCTTTAAAATACTATGTTTGTCAAAGAAGACATAACGACTATACATTGAAATGGCAAAGTGACAATATGAATTTAACATATAAATTAATGAAATCATACATGCACAATTGAAAAATATACCAGCTAAAGTAGGATTTGAATAGCTGATTAATATATATTACCAATATTCGTTTTATGCAGACTGTGCAGAAGATGAGTGGAGGTGCAGCAATGGCGCATGCATATCAAATGATTTGGTTTGTGACGGTACTCCAACCTGTGCTGATCTTAGTGATGAAATCCTATGCAAAAGTAAGTCTCCTCTGCTAAAGATTAGTACAAAAACACATTGTACATTAACTTTTCTTTTTTTTTTCTTTTTTGGGGGGGGGTTTGTGTGTTGTTTATGTGTGTTTTGTGTGTGGGGGTGTTTGTTTGTTTGTTGGGGTGTTGGGGGGTTTGTTTGTTTGTTTGTTGTTGTTGTTGTTGTTTTTTTTTTTTTTTTTGGGGGGGGGAAATGTATAGGGGTGGATCTAGGATTGTTTAAAGGAAGATGTCCAGATGGTCGGTAATTATTGACTGATAAAATACTCACTAGTATTGAGAGTACCGTACCTTTTGTTAATAATGTCTTGTGGTAGTATCCAGGAAGCTTTCAAGAAAAGAAAGAAAAACGTTGAGGGATACATCGATGAAATATGGATGGGTGGCTGAAATACCCCCCTCCCCCCCCCCCCCTGAAATAAATAAATAAATAAATAAATAAATAAATAAATAAAAATAAACTAATACGTAAAATAACAAAACAAAAACAAAAATCGCTCGACGAGAAGAGGCGTGAGAAAATTTGAGGGGGATAGGCGTAAACAATTGTTTTCCTCAGAAAGGGGGGGGTAAACAATCCCACACCCTCGACATTGAACATCTAAAGAAATCAGTGTCCGTGCTAAGTAAAATTATCTTTATGTCTGTATAATTAAGCGAGCCCCTTTAAAGCAGGTGTTTCTGTTTATCTTTTGTTTGGAACTGGATGGTTAATTTGGTGATTTATTTGCCGAATAGAAAACAAAAATAATATTTTGGTACAGCCATGGTTGTAGGTAAAAGAAAGGGATATTTATCATAACAACTTTGAATTATATGATGTTCTGTTTCAGATTGCACTGAAGAAGATTATCTGACTCCTTGCGAAGATGACACAAAATGTATACCTTCTGCTTACTTATGTGATGGTGTACAGCATTGTGACGATTTCGAAGACGAGAAGTACTGTGACGGTGAGCCCCCATTGCTGCACAAACTGATCCCTTGGGCAAGTTGCCCAATAAAAACACAATTGGTGTAGTTTTACAAAACCCAATTTTGTGCAGTGTGTGTTCAACTCAAAACAAATAAATATTGGTTTTTATTTACAGGTGGGCAGGGAATAAATCAAACATAAGTTTCATGAACTTAGGAATGTTACGGCGCAACAGAACATGGGTAAGGCCAAAACAGAAACGTCTCCAGTTTCCGGTAATAGGTTGGCTTCATTGGTTGGCTTTCTTGTTTGAAATGTTTGTTTTGCAAGGGATACATGTTAACCCTATTAAACCTGTTTTTTTTTTTTGTTTTTTTTTGTGTGGGGGGGGGGGGGGCTCATTGTTCTCACCTCCGTATTGTCTGTATTCTTCAGCCGATTTTCATGAAACTTCATAGGTATGTTTGGTTTGACACAATCGAATAAGGCCATGAAAACTTTCATAGGTCACCGTTAGGGGGCGCTATACCCATTTTTATAAAAATATTCAAAATTTTTGGTCAAAAGTAGTATTTTTACCATAGCTTTTGTATCCGTTGGCCATGAAATTTGGCACAAATGTTGTCTTCACTACAAGCAACAATATGACTTAGATCACCGCTAGAGGGCGCTATAAGCAACATTTTTGGCAATCATTTTGTTCCAAAAACATGTTTTTTGACCCCACATGGGGATATAATAACATCCATGGTAATATTGATTTATATATTGAGCAAAAATAAATCGGGCAAATATTCATACCCATATGTGAAAAAGTCGTTTAAAACACAGCGCGTCAGAATTCCAATGAATCCAGCAATTGGATATCGTTTCATAGCAAAACAAAAGAAAACTAATATTGCCGACAAGGAACCAGAAACTGGATACTTTTGTTGGCCTTAGGTCCGTGGTCCTTTCTCTATGGGTCTAGTCATCAATCACATCAACCTGGCCTTAGGTCTAGTCATCAATCACATCAACCTGGCCTTAGGTCTAGTCATCAATCATATCAACCCTGTTTCCTTCAAAGCCCAGACAGGGTATAATTTATTTGATTTATAATTGTATTACAGGCAAGGAATAGGATTGGTAAATCAAAAACAAACTAAAACAATAAAAAATGTCAAATATTAATGTAGACATTGGTGTAAAGCTGATGACTGTAGCAATCTTCCCTAGAAAAAGCTTCTGTCATTGTTAAGAAAAATGCAAAATTTGCTTAATCGAAATTGGAAAGAGTACTCGATTTGTTTCCTAAATTCCAATTTAGATTGAGCACAACATATCTCACTTTTTTTTCTCGTGTACGACTTGATTCAAAGAGAGTAAACATACTCTTAGAAGCAGTTTCGTCAAAACTATACCATTTATGTACCGTACATTCCCTTTTATTAAAACATATGTATACAGGATGACATCATTAATCTCCAGTCTATAATGTTGTTTTACATCACGCACGGTACGGTCCTGTTTGTTTTCTTTACACACATACTGTAGATGGATCCAATAACATATCTTATGGCCGTGGACTGTAACAATTCATTGGCCCGTATGGGCTGGTTTGAAAAGAAGATATTTAAGAGAAAGTGTATATTGTTTTATTTTGTTTGGGGTGGGGTGAAAGTGGGGGCCGGTGGAGGGTGTGTACTTAGAGGACTAGACTTGGCTTTCAGAGTTTTCCGTGTTGTTAGTGACAATTTCATTCAGTATTTTTTCTAACATTTTCTCTTTTTTGATTGAACGGATTACATTACAGATTGTGAGGACAAAGGTTTTTTGAGCTGTCGCTATGGGTCGCATTGCTATAGACTATCTGATGCGTGTAATAACATCATCGATTGTCCGCGGTTTCGAGACGAGTTCAACTGCTGTGAGTCGATTCTCATCGAATATGGAATTACCAAACGTGTATCCCAACCCCGTCCCCAGGGTCTACCCGATCTCAATACTAGACAGTAGTGGGAAAGTGCTTTCCGCAACGCTGATTGGTTTCTTTAAAAAAAAAAGACGCAAAAAGCAGTTATATTTTTTATTTTTTTATTTTTTTCATTTTCTTTTTTTTCATATTAAGAAATGCCTTATTTTTTAAACACATAAAATGTTGAAAAGTGTTATTTTACATAAAATATTATGAAATAAATTTGCAGTACACCCTATTCTTAGTAATGGTATCAGACTATCACCGTTTGTGTTTATCCAAGATTTGTGGATATTGAAATCACCCAGTTCCAGGGCGAGAGAGCAGTGGGTACGAGGTATATAGAAACTGCTCGAAAGCCCAGGGGACGAGGTTGGGTGTACTCTGTCTTTGAAGGTTCACTACAATGATCTCTGTTATACTGACTGGATAGAGGGTTGGCCCACTGCTGCCTAATAAATTAGTGGAGCCACCGTGGAACCATATTACCACTCCACAAACATAAAGACCACAAAAGGAATGCACAAAAAGGCTAATAGCTTAGTGTAGTAACATGGCTGACAGTAGTAACATGGCATGTAGTGTTTCACTGTAAGCGCATGACCCTCTATCCAGTATAGGATACTTTTAAACCAACAGTTGACACCGATGTCAAACAATGCATGCATGTGAGCTTTTGAGGGCGCATGTTTTTAGATCAATGCTGATGGATAGGGCAGCAACACTAGGTGCGTCGTGTTAAAGTCCCTATCAGCAAGACATAAAATAATGTACTATGTACACTATAAGCTCACAAAAAGCCTACATGACAGGAGTGCATCTTTAATTAAGTCATTAAAATAATGTATTTTATGTTGAACACTGATACAATATACTTACGTTGTCCCATCTGTTTCCTCAGATGAATGTGAGAGTGCCATAACGGATGAATGCCGGTCTGTGCTTCCATACAACGTAACGTTCTTTCCAAATGTTATGGACACGGAGGAAGAAGCAATTGATTACTATTTAGACTTCGCTACCATCATGGACTGCCATGCTGATTTACAGCTATTCCTTTGCGCGTATGTATTCCCCGAGTGCGGAAAAGACGGCTCCCCCCGCTACGTTTGCAGTACCTTGTGCCAAGAGGTCCAACAAGCTTGTGGTGCACGATACACAACCATCATCGGCAAAGAACTCGATTTGCATTGTGAACGTTACCCTGAATCAACCGAACCAGGATCCAAACTGTGCAGTTCACCTTTTGAAGGTATAGATGCGGTTTGCTCCTTCCTCCATGCTTCTTTTAAATAACCTGAAAAAAAAAAACATTCCTTGTGATGAGACAGGGTTAGGGTTAGGGTTAGGATTATTTTATACGAACAAGGGACAATCACTGACATACTTGTAAAATGTCTTCTGAAGACAATGTAAATGCGTACAACTACTACTTGTACGCCTTGATTAAACTGCAACATTTCCTGACGGTCAGAGAACGTTGTGGTCGATTTGGGCGGATCCAGAACATTTTTAGGGGGGGGGGGGCTGAGAATCAAAAACAATTATTTTTCAGTACTACAAAAGTACTACAATGAAATAATCAAAGGGAGAGAAAAACAAAGCATAGTGAGAGGGAAATGAGAGTGCGTTCTCCCCTCCCCCTCTCTCTCTCTCTCTTTTTCTCTCCCTTTTTTAATTTTTTTTTAAATTTTTAAATTTTTATTTTTTTACGATTTTAGGGGGGGGGGGCTACAGCCCCCTTCGCCGCCCCCCCTGGATCCGCTAATGTGATGATTGCACATCATATATAGGCCTACATATATTTCATGGTTAGATATCGGTCAAATATAAGCTCTAAATAACCACATCGAGAGTGCAGCTTGAAGATTTAATGTTTACAAACTGGATACACCTCAAAATACACCTCAAATTTCACACCTCAAAATATTTGAATTAAAAGGGATTAATTTGAATTAAAAACTGTGGTAATTACCAGATTATCAAATTAACGAAGTATTGTCTAAAAGTTTACTTGCAGTAAAGCTGGAACAAGTATGAACCATCATGATAAATTGAAGAGGTTTTATCTAAGAGGAACAAGTATGAACCATCATGATAAATTGAAGAGGTTTTATCTAAGAGGAACAAGTATGAACCATCATGATAAATTGAAGATGTTTTATCTAAGAGGAACAAGTATGAACCATCATGATAAATTGAAGATGTTTTATCTAAGAGGAACAAGTATGAACCATCATGATAAATTGAAGATGTTTTATCTAAGAGGAACAAGTATGAACCATCATGATAAATTGAAGAGGTTTTATCTAAGAGGAACAAGTATGAACCATCATGATAAATTGAAGAGGTTTTATCTAAGAGGAACAAGTATGAACCATCATGATAAATTGAAGAGGTTTTATCTAAGAGAAGACAGGCATTATTATGTCAAATTTACAAAACTTGTTGTAAAACATAAATATATGAAAAAAATCAAACAGAAAAAAATATGTTTGCGTTGTTTTCGTAAAAACGTGAGTACCTATTGAGATTGTAATTTTCACAGGATAATTTTATGACATATTTAATTGAACACACGATGCCAAATACCAAAATTGTACCTTACCTTAATCAACCAAATTTGAAACATAAGAAATCGACATAATTCATAATTTATCCGGATTATTTCATCCAGGATGTAGAGTAGATGGAGCGACCGAGATAGACCTGACAGACGGCCAACCTCACATCGTGTACTCCCCCAATTACCCTAATGCCTACCCTAACGCCTTCATCTGTGTCTGGATATTCCATGCCACTGAGGGTAAACGGGTCCGTTTCGAAACCATCGACCTATCGATTGCCCAAAGTCGCCTCCTATTTGGTATCGGCGATGAGGCGAACATAGCCATGGCGGAGTATTATTACCGGAATGAGGTATTGTTCGGCAAGTGGCTGAACAACATAACCCTTCCTTCGGACGAGGCCTGGATGGAATTGTTCTCTGAGAGCGGTTCAGTCAACAGAGGATTCAAAATTGAGGTTTTACAAGTCGATGCTGAAAACAGTGAGTTTGTAAATTAATTGATTCCTACATGTTATGCTATATATGCTATAGCCTAAATGCTTAATGGTTTCAAAACCCAACAGCGGCTATAATTTTTTTACGCTTGTAGAGGCGGAGGTGGGAGGGGCGACTGTGTGGCTCCCTGATTTAACCTACAATTGTGACCCACCTCCAATGACTGACTTCTCAATTCTTGTGAAAATACGGAGCTCTGAAAGTGCCAACCAACTTGTTGAGATCCTGAGATATTTTATCTCGGGACGACGACATCCTACTTTTAGGATGTCGTCATCAAGAGATAAATTATTTCGGGAAGACGACATCCTACTTTTAGGATGTCATCAAATCCTAATATGTGCACACGATTTCATAATTTGACAATAATTATGTTTTCGTCATTGCTTTGTAAACTATAGTCACGTGCAGGGATGACCAGTACTTTTGTGAGATTATCGGCTGTATCGATGGGATCCGTGTATGCGATGGGTATTCTGACTGCTACGACGAGTCAGATGAATTGCATTGTGATGGTGAGTTCAGAAAGTTTCTAATTAAGCATAGGGTGTTCCACAAAAATCACCTTAATTCCCCTTAAACAACAAGATTAGACATAATTTATTACTTATGTTTTTTTAATTATAATTTATATGACGCTATATTCTTGCGCTTTAGTTTTTTTTTCTGAAAATAATTTTGTTTACTGGTTTTCAAAACAAAGGGAATTTGATAATGCATATAATGTTATTTGGGTCGTTAGAAAGGAAATGTACAACATTGGTATTTATTTGGTAACGTATGTTCATTTCATCCCGTAACATATCAAGACATAATTATACCATTTACCTAACCTGTGAACATATAATCACAATATAGGAGCTCTCGTTTTTGAGAAAAATTTTCACTTTTTTTTAATGGATTTATGTTTTACAAAATGTTACTGCACGGCAACTTGTTGTTTAAATCCAAACTACGATTACAGCATTAATCTAAAAAAACAAACATAAATGATCCTTTTGATTTTAAGGAACTTTGGATGGTCAAAATAACCAGAATGTTTTATACCCAGAATACAAAACAATTGCTTGATACATGTATTTATTATACAAAGAATCTGGGATCCCGAACAAAATGGCTAAGTTACAGATCGCTGCGGCGAATATCTGAGGAGCTGTAGGCATATCTTTCAAAGAGTTAATCAAAGCCGATGCGGTCGAAGTTTGGAAATTATATCAAAAGATAGTTGTGCATTTTACAGTATATACTGGCTGTAAATTAATCCAAAATATAATTATTTACAATTGGTAATTTAGAAAAAAAAAGTGAATGACCTGTGTTTAAAGCTTGTTTACGTACAGTTGATAATGGTAACACCAAATTTACAATGCAATCTAGCCTCTGTGGCAATTTTCTTTAAACAAAAGATGCTTATTCAGACCACAGGATGGAGATGTGCACAATAGTTACGGCAGATGGTTTACCACATTAGATGACATTCAGTCTAACCTGTTTGACCCTTTGGTTTTTCTGGTCATGGTGGATTTTTGTAAGAGGTTGAGTAATTTGATAGTTTACTGTAATGTCTGAACACATGGCCTACGGGATAAGGTGATTTAATAGATCTTAAAGGTAACGTATAGTGTCGCTAATGTCGGCAAAACTTGCTCCCTGTGAATCAAGATATAAGTTAAACAACCAACCTGTGAAAGTTCCAGCTAAATCATACTGATGATGCTCAACTATTTTGCTTTTTAATTTAAAATTGTCTATATTCGGCCAATGGCCGCGATGACCTGTTTTAAATAAACCATTTCAGTTCAATTAAATTAAATTAATTAAACATGCCTTGACATCTTTGTATCTCATGTGCTATAATTTTGAGTAAAATTAGTGAATTAATGTTCAATGAAATAAGCTGAAACTTTCACGATTTGTTTTTATACATAGACCTAGGTCCGCTGATTGTTATAAAGTTTGGATGCATTTACAGACATTTTAACAATGAAAAGTATATAAATGCTTAGCTGGCTTCAATGTAGATCTTGATTCATAGAGATTAAACCTACTCGTTGAAGCGTTTTTTATTTTTTATGTTTTTAAATTTTTATTTATTTATTTATTTATTTATAAAAATACATATTAAAAATTCGTATAGCGCATTTCACATAAATGCCCTAATGCGCTTTACATAGTGTGCACTGATCAAATGTACCCCCACCGTGCCCCCGGACCGATTGTGGGGATTGGTAAATAACGGAAATGTTCATTCCCCGACATACGGGGCACAATGAAGGTGACAATAACCCGACACCCATATTTGGGGATGCAGTGTCAATGCACAGGCGGCCTGGGGGATTTGATGGGAACAATTTATAGGTGCATTACCCCATGGTCACTTGGCCAGTATAATTCCTCTAATCCTTATCAGCTCCTGGAGGGTACAGCAGCCACAAACATTGGTAGTTATTTTTCAAACACAATATCAACCTCTACCCTCACATTACCAATATAGTTCCTTTAATAGGAGACTTTTGAGACACTAAATAGCCGCAGACTTACCTCTCCTTTGTCATTGTTTTCAATATCGTGCACATGCTCAGGGAGCTGAGATGGTTTCAGGAATGATTTATGAGCCTTATGAGCCTTATGAGCAGGGATAATAATATAATGCGCCTTGAGCGCCACTTAGTTGGTGGATACGTGCGCTATATAAATCTATACATTATTATTATTATTATTAAGGACCTTCTGTCACCATCGTCTCTCAGCGTCTCTCATTCATTCTTTTTTTAAATAAACTGTTGATTTTACGATTCTTCGTTATTTTTGACTGCACAGTTTGCCCATACTACGACATGGTGAAATGCGGTGATGGTTCGTGTATTCATCGAGTCAACATCTGCGATGATTACGACGATTGCGACGACGACGAAATAGACTGCAGTTAGTATTGCAAACACTTTTAGCTTTGTGAAAAATGGGAAACTGATGAGTTTCTTTGCTATTTTCCCATAATAAATCTATTAAAATATATAATAATAATAATAATAATAATAATAATAATAATAATAATAATAATAATAATAATAATAATAATAATAATAATAATAATAATAATAATAATAATAATAATAATAATAATAATAATAATAATAATAATAATAATAATAATAATAATAATAATAATAATAATAATAATAATAATAATAATAATAATAATAATAATAATAATAACGTAATGTAATAATAATAATAATAATAATAATAATAATAATAATAATAATAATAATAATAATAATAATAATAATAATAATAATAATAATAATAATAATAATAATAATAATAATAATAATAATAATAATAATAATAATAATAATAATAATAATAATAATAATAATAATAATAATAATAATAATAATAATAATAATAATAATAATAATAATAATAATAATAATAATAATAATAATAATAATAATAATAATAATAATAATAATAATAATAATAATAATATAAATAATAATAATAATAATAATAATGATGATGATGATGATGATGATGATGATGATGATGATGATGATGATGATGATGATGATGATGATGATGATGATGATGATGATGATGTTGTAGAGCAATATAAAGGCGTAGATCCCGTGTCGTGAAAAGGGGGATACATTGGCATAAAAAGAACACAAAGCTTTTGGTAAATTTACCTACATGGCGAAAAGGGGGCGGGGGGTGAGTTCTCGTAACCCCCCCCCCCTGTATCCGCTAGCAACACGTTATACATTTGGCTGATCAGTTTTGTTTTGCTTGCTTAAACAATGCAGTGACAAATACAGCACCTACAGTCAAGGGTGTGTTACATTAAAGTTTATATGATGTCGTCACAATTCATATGATTCCAAATCCAAGGGTCTTGTATGGTGTGATGTGATAGAATCTTTGTTTTAACTCGACGTTTCGATTAGTGTGCTCTGAACATGTTCAGGAGAATGACGACGATCAAAATAACAATGATCCGAATGTGAGTTCAATCTATGGGAAACTCTGGTAGGGCAAAGATGGCAGTATATGTGTTGCAATACTTGTATACACAAGGCCTTTTTACACACAGGATCTTCATGGTAAACCAAATGCTTTTAGTGAAACCCACACAACTGAAGGTAATTAATTTGCTCATTGTGTCACTGGAAACAAGCCTATTAATGTTATTTCTCAATTCGAAATGTTAGTACTAAAATTAATTTGACTGTCTCCAATAATCCTAGATTTTGAGTGTGACGAGGGGAGCGTCTTCCTGAATGATATGCTGTTATGTGACAGTTTCAACGATTGTGGTGATCATTCAGATGAACTACAGAATTGTGGTGAGTCCCCAACAACTCAACATTCACTGAAGAAAAACTGTATCATACTTAATCAGTGATTCATTCATAAAGGTATATCATAAGAACAAAATAACACTCTTATCCAACTGGCTGAATTGCAGAGATTAAACATTACAAAGATAAAATACACAAGAAACATCCGTGACAATTAAGGGAAAAAAGGTGCTTTCAAAAATGAACTGTAAACAACGCAATGCTCTTACGTAAAATTTGTCATTCAATTATATTTGTATAGGATATAATACGGGATAGGTCTATGAAGTTACCTCTATGTGACCCTCTAAAGGGTGTAAAGTTCCTAAGGTCAATTTCGAACAAGCAAGTTCAATTCCTTACAAGCAAATTCATTCATTCCAAAGTTATTATTATTATTTTTTTATAAATGATCATTTAAACAAAAAAAATGATCATGATCTTTCTTGTTTCGGCACCAAAGCTATAGAACTTAAACATCGCCACAAGAAGACGTCTCATTTTAGTTAATAATTAACTGAATGGTCTTTACCACTTTTCTCATGACTTAGTCTACGACTTAATTTTTCACAGGTTGGTTGTTTCATGTTTACACTGATTCAAAGATTAGTAAGCATACTAGCAGTTTAGTCAACATTACCAGAAGTCTATTACCTACAACAGACGTCTGACATCACCAATGTTGTTCCTAACCACCATAGCTAATAAATATCCTACGGCGCTCTCTTTTGCATACCGAGACAAATAGGTCACACTAAGGTTTATTTGAACCCACTTTGCTCAAGCTCATGGACAATTAGGGAGTAAAATCTTGTTGTTGTCCCCCTGGGATCATAATTCTATCCTCACCCCTACATCCGTAATAATCCCACCTCACCGAAGGTGCTATACTCAAGCCCATACTAACCTAAGGCCCCTGTGCTATTAAATTTGGCAGCAATAATACGTGACAACGCGCAGTTGTCCATCAGCAATGATTTTATTTTTATTTTATTTTTAAAATTCGAAGTGTTGGCCAGAAGAAATCAGTACTGGTAATAGATTTCCAGCAAAGCTATTGATCTTTATGCAATATCTGTTATTGTTATTGTTGTTGTTATTGTCGTTGTTGATATGGAGTGCCATGGTCGAGCAGTTTAGTGCATCGGATTTGTGTTCTGATGGCTGAGTCGTCAGAATGTGGGTTCGAATCCCAGCCGCGACAAGGGTGCTTATGTCCTTGAGCAAGACACTTTACCATAATTGCTTCTTTCCACCCAGGGGTAAATGGGTACCTGTGAGGGCAGAGTTGGTTGTTGTGTTTGATTATCCCTATATGCGCTGTAATGGCAGCAATTGAGCTGTATACTCCCCAGGGAGCTGAGATGGTTTCAGGAATGATTTATGAGCCTGATGAGTAGGGGTAATAATGTAATGCGCCTTGAGCACCAGTTTGGTGGATACGTACGTCATATAAATCCACATTATTATTATTATTATTATTATTATTATTATTATTATTATTATTATTATTATTATTATTATTATTATTATTATTATTATTATTATTATTATTATTATTATTATTATTATTATTATTATTATTATTATTATTATTATTATTATTATTATTATTATTATTATTATTATTATTATTATTATTATTATTATTATTATTATTATTATTATTATTATTATTATTATTATTATTATTATTATTATTATTATTATATTAAAGTTTGTGTTGAGGGGAAACAGTTTGACTGCGGTGAGCGTTGTATTCCAAACAACTATGTATGCGACGGCGTGCCTGACTGTGCAGATAGTAGTGACGAGCTGAATTGCAGTAAGTATAAGCTTATACACCCATCACAACTTCTAAGTTCCCCCTAATATTTTTAAGAATATATCAACAAGTATTGCATGAATTTTAAAAATTCAAAAAGCAAATGACAGAATGATATGTAATGACATGGTTGAAATTCAATCATGCATGCATAATTGACAGTGATTTGAATGAAAATTCAGCTGAAAAAAAGTTGCAGTACAAAGCGTTGCTTCAATGGCATGTTTCACATGTAGTTTTCTGTAAGAACTCAGTTATGGAGAATAACGGAGGACCAATTCCATATTAAACTCTTGCTCAACCCTTCTAAAACAATGGACATGCATGTTGCATGTTGCTCTTTGAATATTCTTTTCTTATTATGAAACAGCCATCAATACCATTGTTATTGATGCATGAGTTCTTACAGAAAACTACATGTGTAACATGCCATTGAAGCAATGCTTTGTACTGCAACTTTTTTTTCCAGCTGAATTTTCATTCAAATCACTGTCAATTGTGCATGCATGATTGAATTTCAACCATTTCATTACGAGCTGTGTAGAACATGTCATTCTGTCATTTGCTTTTTGAATTTTTAAAATTCATACAATACTTGTTGAGATATTCTAAAAAATATTAGGGGGACTTAGAAGTTGTGATGGGTGTATTCAAACAATGAAATGTCATTTTATTTAAGGGGTGAAAACTGTGGAGGCGATTTCTTCTTACTTTGGCGGGAGGGGGGGGGGGCTATGATAGTACCCCCACTGACCTCCACATCTCCTCCAACCTAATCCCTATATTTTTATACTATAAAAATTTGAATATTTGTTTTAAATAGGCCTATTTGTTATTTTAAATACGCAAAACATAAGGGTAAATTTAAGTTTATTTAAGTTTGTGTAAGTTGCGTATAATATACACTATTGGGTATTGTACGGACACAAAGAAAACAAATTGGCTTTTGGCAGTTGATAGGTACACAACACAAACTAGTGCCTTTCAACAATTGGTCAGTACATTTGTTTATGTTTCATTTCCGTAGCATGCAGTAACTGGAAAAATCCATGTGATAATGGGATGTGTCTCCCGTTCTGGTTGTTTTGTGATAATACGGACGATTGCGGTGACGGAAGTGACGAAAAAGACTGCCCTCGTAAGTACTGCTGTAACCCAAAGGAGCACCTTTAAAAGAGAACATAATGTGCAACAATCGATACAAGTGGTGCAGGTTGTGAAGTGAGGGGCATGCATACGTTTAGGGTGTTGAGGGGATGCAGTTAAGGTGCGAGCACGGGGCCTATGTGCAAACGTTCCTGCTTGGGGTCCAGTAGACAAAACCGTGGCGAATTAGATTATGGTTGAAATACATTACAGCAAGTTATTTGAAAACAAGATAACAACCGGACTTTTTCCCCCCATCCCAAACAATAAAATTAAACCTCCGACCTAAAAACAGATTTCGAGTGCACCCCGATTCCCCCTGTTGACTTGCATGGGCACATTACTTTTCGCACGGAAAAGGCAGCAGTTTCCTGTAGGTGCATCAATAAACAAATACAAACAAAAAATAATAATTAATGTTTCAGGTTGAGTAAAATTTAAAGGGCCCACATGCATGAATTTCCTGAAAATCACGGCTTTATGTTAAAAACCTATATACACGGGGAGGGGATCAACTGCAGTGTCAGATCAAATGATCCTTTACGTTTTCGATATCTTTTAGAAGGTAATTCAATTCCACGAAAACAAAACGGAAAGTCTCCTCCATCTGTAAATATATTGCCCTCCACTGACAGTAACTCGGTGTTCCAAGTATTCTCAGTACTTTAAAGTGTCTGCAGAAAAAGTCGACCACAGGCGGGACTCAAAACCACGACCTTCTGAATGCCTGAACCACTCGACCACTGAGCCAGCCCTGACCACGAAAAAATGCATTTCACATCTCACTTTACGCAGCATTTATTTACTTTTTATTTTACTTTAACTTTTGTTTTGGAGCAATTCATGCTTAATCCATGTATTTGTTCGCTTTTCTTGTTAGCTTGTGCCAGCAATTTCCTCCAGTGTGAAAACTTAGAATGTGTGACCGCAGACGCGTTATGTGACGGCTATTTCGACTGTTCAGACAGAAGCGATGAAAACAATTGTGGTAAGCATCTGTATATGTATCTATCTGTGCATGCATCTGTTCTAATATGCAAGTATCAAGAAATATATCAAGAAACCAGCCTGCGAAAGTGTCGGCTTATTTCATCCTGTCGTATTTGTTCTTCTCATGAAGTTGGAAATTCAGACATTAAGGTTATATTTCAAACTGTGATCTATAATGTTGTTGTCATCACTTTGCAAACTATTTTATGTAATATATAAATGAAGTAATCAGTTATGCTTAATAGTATGATAGATATAAGTTTACTTGAATTTGTTGGAATACCTGCCTTTTATTTTCAGAGGGTGTTTACTTTGAGTGTCTTCAAGGGTCTTTCCCATGTGTCTCCTCTAAGACGTGTGTTCCAGAAAGTGGAATATGTGACGGCGTCAACAACTGCCCAGATGGTGAAGACGAGGCCGACTGTAATCGTGGACTAGGGCTGCAAGATGCAGGTATGTCCATCTTGGCTAACCTCTAAATATATTGTTATTTCATAAAGGAGCGTGTAATATTTGAATGTTTTCTCTGGTCCTGATTATACTTCATTTTAATGAAAATAATACATAACACAACATACCTGTGAATGTTTTAGCTTATATTATGTAATGCTTTCATATCAAGTGGCAACACGAATGCGAAATTTGTTTCTCCAGAACAGAATTGCCATTATCTTTTATAAGCTGCTTTGTAACGTTTTCTTTATAAGTTATGCACCAATCAATTGTCCACCCAGTGCATAATTTACACAAGTTTGCGGGTTGCTTAGTAGCATAGTGGAATAAGCGCTAGTCTATTATTGAAGGATACTGATTTCGAATCCACGAGAGTTCATTTTATTCTTATATTTATATTCTTTTACTATACTTAATCTGTTAGAAGTTTTGACTAAAGACATTAATTCATATGCAAATCCGGTCTGAATATAGATATATATGTACAAATCAGCCCACGAAAGTTTTACCTTTATATTTCACTGTGTCGACAAAAATAGTGAAATTCTAACAGAAATTCATTTTGTAAATGATTTCATTAATTTAACTAAAATGATAGCACCTGAGACAGAAAGATTTCAAGGCATATTTGATACCATCCTCATTTCAACACCAAGTAATTTGTATGTATAAATCTTTAATGTTTATCGTGTATAGAGTCTTTATTACAGGATCTGAAAGCCTCTTATATCTCTTGATATGCAGCATGTGGAGAGCGGAATATCCTCCTCACCACAGCCTCGCCGAATTTCACGCTGTCCTACCCGGCAGTGATCGGAATGCACGCCTCCTGTGGATGGCTTGTAACCAGCCCACCAAACACAAAAATCACTGTTGAACAGACTGATGCGATCCGCTGCTGTGGTTCATTTAGGGTTGGCAATGGACATGACCCAACAGATACGGCCAAATTTATAGAGATACGCAGAATGCCAAATGACAGAGCCCTTGTGTCAGATGGGAACACCATGTACGTGACCTTTGAAACCAAATTGACCTTTTTGACATTTGAACTGTTCTTCAAAGCCACGGGGAATGGTGAGTCGTAATAATACTTTAATTGATGTCATATTGCCTTCAATCATTAACAACAAGATTAATATTTACAATAAGTAGTAGATTCCCGTTATACCAAATTTGAATAAAAACTAAATAATAACATTTGACATTTAAACATTCTGTATGTTTCCAAAGTAGGCCAGAGTGTCTCGAAATGTTGTTGGCAAGTTTTGTTATTGCCTGCGAGAGACGAGACTACTTCCTACTTTAAAAAATATTGATGCTGCTCAATAAAGGTATATTATTTATACCTTTCAAACATATTAATCCATAATTCTTATCAATATGTGTCATCCGTCTTTTTATTTCATTGTTAAGTGTGCCCCGAAAATGAGAAGCAATGTTTGTCCAAGTATGACGATTGTATTGAATTGTCAAAATGGTGTGACACTAAACCTGACTGTGACACCGACACAGATGAACAGCAGTGCTGTAAGTACATCAACTATCTGTCTTATTCACGATAAATAAAACTGAATTCGAATATGAAGATAGATCACTACTTGAGATCATTTCTATGTTCAACAGTGTGAGAATCTCATGTGATTTATGCCCTTTTGGCTTGGATGTAGATCTGAAAACATCAACATTGATTTTTAAAGGGAAGGAACATTGTTTATGGTGAAATGCATTTAGATTAATTTTTCTCGTATTCATTCTAACGCGGATTATGGGAAAGAGTAAACTCTTTTGGTAAATTACCTTAGACAAAATTATTCCTAGGGAAGATTGATACTATCGTAATTTTGACACTAAATTCAACCATTTGGATGTTTTTGAATTACCAATACTACCTTACTTTTAACCATTCGACGTTATCTTCACAAAGCTTAAAGAGGCACTCTAAGGTCAAATTCAGTTTTGTGATGCACTCATTTTCCAATAGATAGAGTCCTTATTAAAGTGTGAAAAAAATTACAAGTCTCTAACTTCACTTTAAAGTGGTGTAACATATCATTTTATTTGATACCATTTCAGAGCGATATTTGAAACATGACGTCACTATTTTCTTACAGTAAATGAGTCTGCAACATTCCATACAGGAATGTTTTGTTTGTCAAAAAGTCAATTTCAACGCCGATTTGATCAAATATTGTGGAGATTCAGGAATGAACTGCAAATTCACCGTACAAAAATGTAGAGATCCATTTATTTGAAATGTGACGTCACTGTTGTCTTTGGATGTTAACAAATTTCACACAGGAAGGTTATCAAATAAAATGACATTTTACATCACTTTAACGTGAGGTTAGAGACTAATTATTTTTGTAATTTTTTCACACTTTAATAAGGACTCTAGTTACTGGAAAATCACAAAACTAAATTTGACATTAGAGCCCCTCTTTAATAGATTTTACTGAAGATACGGTTACAATATACACCAGAACTTATCGTGGGGGTCTAACTGAAACCTTCATAAGCAGACAGAAGTGTCTAATTTCTGAATCACGATACAGATGCAGCTACGTTTTGTTATACAAACCGGGTCTGTTTCGTTGCACGTGTCTTTGTTTACACTTTGTTTGTATAACCTAATTAGGGTTAACTATTGCCTCTGGAAAAATTAATTATGTATAATCGAAGGGCCATGGCTTTAAAACAGCATACATTAGCATAAGGGGTCGTCACTTGTTTGTTCTATGTCCTATGAGTCTGCCGTCTAAATAATTAATACTGCAAAATATCTGTAAAAGGTGACACCGCCTAATAATAATTGAGGAACAAACTTGCATTCCCATATTAAAACGCGCAGTACAAAAGCTGGGCCTTTTAAATGTTTTTAATCATAATTGGATTCATTCAGATTTCAATGATCTTCCATCAGCACATGCATAACTATCGTGATCAAGTATCTGCACTTATACATTTTCACTTTTCAGTGCGTTTGGAGACACAGGAAAGCATGGCGAATGGAAGGGAAGGGAAAGGAATTGTGATGGTTACAGTTGAAGGCAATGAGAAGTACCTCTGTTATGATAACAACACGTGGAGTGAAGAACTTGGTGACTCTATTTGCAATGAATACGGCTTTGGGTGAGATTTTTGTTCTGTTTTAAAATAAAGTTTCTTACAAGTTGGTAACACAGCATGGAAGCTTAATAACAGTCTTGACAAGATTACCTTCTCTACAAGAGCAAAAGTCTGTAAGTTATTTAATAATGTTTATGGATGGATGTGTGTGTGGCCATTCCTGCAACAACGCCCATGGAATCAACAACGTATACAAATTAAAGCAGAGGCAGAATTCTTACAATAGCCACCGTTAGGTGTTTTAATTTAAACATGTCCTAAATTAATTGTACAACATAAAGTATAAGTCAAGTACTCGGTAACACGACGACTCAGCAACACACCACACACGAAGAATACAACACACCGAGACGCTCGTGCACCCGTGCTTTATACCCCAGCGTTTGGGTGTTAAGGAAAGTATAAGGAATGTTACAGGTGTATAATGAATGCAAGTTAGAGGTTGCTCAAGCTTTGATAAGTGACTCGAGGGTTGCCGCATAACATAGGCCCCTCTTTAAAAATTGGCTTCTGGCAATTTATTTAAGGTGTTTTAATTAATATAACATTACTTTCACAAACATAAGTCAATAAACACAACAATTACGCAATTAATCTCATTGATAATGCAGTCCTGATGGCAGCTTGTCCAGTTTCATACAATACAAGATAAAACCAAAAATGACTTTGTTTTCATTGACAGCGATTAACATTCAATGAGGTGATAAATTGTGTTGAAAACACTTTAAATAATCTATGTCCACACTTGTTGATCAGTCAAATGTAAAATCGAATTCATTCAAGTATTATCAGAAGTGTTTAACTGTAGACGGATATCTTTGTAGCTGTTATTGCCATGTCAAAGTGGTAACATCACGTAACTTATTTCGATTTACCAGTTATACGAACAGGATTGCACTGAAGAAAATTTCGAAGGTTTTCGTTCATGACTTTATTGTCCAGGTTTATGAATGAATCCAGCTTCGAGGACGTCAGTGAGCATGGACCAATCACAGACGGGTATTACATTTTGTCCGAAAAACAAGTACCTTCGCTGCTTGGTTTAGGCCCAAGGTCTGCACTTTACACAGTTGTTACCCACGGGTAAGTATTACTAGTAAAAAAGAATTGCTTCCTAGATCCGAGAGGGGTAGGGGAGTGGAGTGGCATACGCTATTATACGCTATAAAAAAATAAATAACAAAAACCATAAAGGATCACAGATTTACATGAAACTTACCTGTTGTAAAGTTGACGATAGTATCAAATATCACTTGAAATGTCTCAGGTCCTGTCATTATAGTACAATTAAAGAATTTGTAAATGAATGTTTGTTCTCCAGAGACGTAAATTTCAGGTTGGAATGAATACGAACAATCTGAATGCATTTTCACCACTTTCCTTTTAGCGACACAGCGTAATAATTCGAAACTTATACAGGCTGGTTTCTGTACATAATATCTCTTGATCCTAAGATGCATTTACATATATCTTACCACAGTTGTATACTTATCTTAGAAACATTTCTTTTACACAAAAAACTTTTAGAGTAATTTATTTCATATCATAATTTCTTATTAATGTCAGAAAACATTGTACTTACCTCCCTCCTTTTTCCTACAGGGAAATCTGCCCTTCAGAAAAGGTTATCCGTATTAGCTGCGAAGTGGCAGGTTTGTATTAAATCTCTCGACTTAAATTCCATATTTCTAAATTCCATGTTATTATTAGTATTTTCAATATTATCATTCTTATTTAATTGGCATAAAAACACAACAATAGTATACAAAACATTACAGTGGTATATGCCAGGGCATGAAAAAGTTAACTAAATAACTGTGGCCCAGGGGCCTTCATACCCAGAACCACCGCTATTACAAAAATGTATTAAAATATATATATATTAAAAACAGAAATTTTAAAAAATCTACTGAAATATCTAAAGATTTCTCATTTATGCCTCGTTCGATTGCAACAAAAACGTTAACAATATATTTCCAGTCGTAATCATTTGACCTGGCAGGGCTTTTATTAAAGGGACAGTATCTTTACGATCAGATCAGACTTTCGTCGACAGGGTATGGAATCGGTGTCCTATTTTTAGATGAACTCAGTGACTGAAACTAATACCCCACGCGCTGGCCGAGATGACAGAGCGCCATAAGATCATATTATTACTGTGGCCAATTCATACAATTATAATAGCTGCATAATAATACTATATATATGCATCAACAATGGTAATATTGCGCCCTGTTATCTAACAATGGGCTCGTTGGATATTAATTTCAGTCACTGAGTTAATCTAAAACTGGGACACTGGTTCCATGCCCTTTCGAACGTCTGTTCTGATCGTGACGATATTGTCCCTTTAATTTAAAGGCAAGGTACAGCGTTGGTTTTTCTCTAGAATTGAATGATCACTGTATTGTCGTTATAAACTGGTTTGGTGTACAGTTGGGGACAGCATTAAACATTCTTTTAAATTGTTCTGTTTATTATTTAAGTACAATTAATCGAACTCACGTCTTAATATAAGAACAACATTCAACTTTAGAACCAGTGTAAAGTTCATGTGTTTGCCAGTCAAGAAATGTCAATCCATTCTGAACTTTACTTTGGATGTTTCACCGATTGGTTTTCTTGTCATGTAGATATTGATTGAAAGAAGATACTGATAGAAGTACTGTTGCCATCATTACATAATTTGTTCCTATCATAAAGAAACCACTGGTGATCGCGTAATTTATTGTACTTTATACATTTTTCACGAAAGCTCGTTTATTCTTTGACTGCATGAGCCCGATAGTATTAAGCTAATTGATTGTTTGCTTCATAACAATTTAAATTTTTATTTGAATTAAAGAATGTGGAAGGCAAGGTTTTATGCCGAGGGTGGTAAATGGACAGAATGCCCTGCCCGGTCAGGTGCCATGGATGGTGTCCCTGAGTCATCCCTTGGGAGATTCGGTCGATCACTACTGTGGTGGCGCCCTCATCGCCAACAATTGGGTTATCACAGCGGGGCATTGCGTGTAAGTATACAACATCTTACCAATATCTTACCATACAGTATTCCGTAGGGCCTTTTCACATTTTGGATAAATAATTTTAAGTAGAAAAAACGCCTTCATCAAGCATGCGAGTATGCAACGTGGGCAACATGGATGAAAGGTCAATGGTAATTTGACCAGAGGTCACATTGTAATTTTGTTCATGTCATATATCACTTAAAAGGGAATTTCAAGAGCTTTCCAATAATGCTAATTTCATTTCTGTGACGAAAACAAATGTTAACTGTGGTTTTGCGCCAGGGGTAATTTGCTCGAAAGAGGCTTCAAAACACCTTAACCATTTGAACATAATAGAACAAAAATGGAGTTTTTCCATTAAGCAAGTTACGTCAAAATTTGTGACGATCGCAGTGATAGAAAAAAGTTGGTTAAATTCACCCTCATTTAAAGCCACTTATAAACACTATTGGTAATGTCGAAAAACATAATGATCACTGGTTAACATAAAACTTACTTGGTGTCAAGTTTATGATGGAATCAAACATCCCTTAAAATACGTCTGTGTCACTGTGCTATCATTGTAGTACAGTTTAGTGACATTAATCCTTAAATGAATTTATATCATCCAAAGACAGACAAGTCCACGTTGGTATGAATCTTATTGCATTTCACTCGTGCTCGGTAACAACATAATGAAATAAGCTGAAACTTTCACAGGTTATTTAATATAATTTGATTCTTATAAACTATTGATGCATTAAAAGAGAGAGAAGGTGCAAACACTGATAATGTTAGCTAAACTGCTCGCGGGTATGCTCTTGGAATATTATAGTAAACAACCAATTTTGAAAGTTTCATCTTAATGCGGCGGAGTCTAAGTCATGAGAAAATTAATAGAGAATTAGGTATTGCAAACTACTTACCAACCTAAAGGATCTTAGGTATAAAAGCAAAATAGGTTGGTGAAATCCTTGCGTCGGGAGATAAACAATTGATTTAATTTTGCCCTACACCGACGTGTGTATAGCACTGTATACTTAGCAAAATAGTAGTTAGTGGCCTTACGTTTCGAACGTAGCAGGTTCTTTCTCAAAGGCATACATACATACATACCTGTACATACATACATATACACGCAGCTTTGTTTATGGTGTAAACCGAGGACCTCCCATTGTTCACCTCTATTATGATAGCAACCGGGGACGTATTGTTCTCCATTGTGATAGCAACCGGGGACGTATTGTCCCTGATGTTATAAGTCCTCGGTTTGAATGCCTACACAAACTCATACACACCCACCCCTACACCCCTACATACATACATACTGTACATACCTACATACCTGCTAGGTTCGAAACGTAAGGCCAATAACTGCTTTTTTGCTCATAGCATTCACATTTTCAGTGTACAGAAAACACTTGGAGCAACACCAACTTCACATCAAGATATCTTTCGGCTAATAATTCGGTAATTGAGGTAATTACCAGTGTTTTACCATTCCTTTAAAGACATTTCAATATTAGTGCCTACTTGATTCAAAGGGAAGGCACAAGACCCCCAAAAAGGTATATAATAAAACTAACATGTGAAATGTTCATCACAATAATGTGCTCACGTTTTTGAGAAAATTACGAAAAACTGTTAAATGTATTTTGTGTTGTTCAAGAAGTTGCCGGACGGCAACTTTTTTTTATAGATTCGACATAACAATTTGTGTATTCTTTCAAGATGTATACAGTGCAGACAGAGTAGTTTCTCAGGAGGATTGATACATCTACCAACTTGAAACCAAGTACCGGTAACTTATTAAGTAACAATTCGTTTGTTTTGATCAGCTGGAAGTGATCAACGTTGTACCTTTCCTTTGAGTTCAACTTTTTTGTGTGTCTGCAGAAAAGGATTCACCCAGCCGAAGGTTTTATTAGGAACCACCAACCTTACGTCAGAAGACGGATTTGTACAAATTCGTCAGACCAAGAGGGCCATATTGTTTCCCACTTACTCCAACTTTAACCTCAATGACATCGCCCTACTTCAGCTGGAGGTACCGGTGTCGATAACAGACCGTGTCCGTCCTGTGTGTCTCCCACCGAGGAATGACTCTATCCTGGTTGAGACCGGGCGATCAGCCACGGTGTCCGGCTGGGGAGGGACTATTCCGTTTAGTAAGTATTCTCCTAATTTACGAGCACCCGTTTTTGTCTTATTTTATTAAAAATGTATTTCCAATATGATCATCATGCTGCAAGTATTTGTTTTAACCCTATCAAGCCTAGGCGTGTTTTTCCTTCTCAGACCTGGGGAGGGGCTCATTGTGCCCCCCCCCCCCGCCTTATTTACTTTATTCAACAGCCGATTTTCATGAAACTTTGTAGGCATGTTCGGTTTGGCGCAATCTATCTAATGAGGCCATGAAAACTTTCATAGGTCAACGTTAGGGGGCGCTATACCAATTTTTGGTCATTTTTTCCGCACTTTTGGTAAAAAATAGTATTTTCCCCATAAGTTCATTAATGTTTATCCGACAGCCATGAATTTTGGCACAAATGTCTTCAGTAAAAGCAACAATCTGACATCATCTAAATTACCACTAGAGGGCGCTATAAGCAATTTTTTGGGTCATTTTGTTCCAAAACATGATTTTTAAAGATTTTGACCCAAAATTAAGATTTTTTTAAAATCAAAAGTACAATAAAGGCAGATATAGGTACTATTGATGACATAAATGTTTTGGGATAAAATATAACTGGTTTGATTTAAACATAACAGCGGCCATATTGGACTCCCAGAATGCACTGGAAGTGGTCACATGACTCAGTATTGTCCAGTTCACTGTTTAAAAGTTGATAACAAACCCCAAAACACACATTAAATGTTTTAAAAATATCAAAAATGTAGTATTTTTTTACAAAAAAGTGGAAATTCAATTGGACCTGTTCAAAATAAACGGTTGCCATGGCAATAATGAACACCTATTATCATCGATTTTTGCGTGAGGGGGTCCCAAAGAATAGTTACGAAAAGTCAGAAGTTTTCAGCGTGATCGGGCAAAGCGTTCTGGATATATTAAAAGTGTCATGGGGGCACATTGTGTCCCCATGCCTGATAGGGTTAAAAGAAGGCAAATCCCCAGGATTTGGCACTGCAAAAATATGGTGTAGTTCAGTAAATCTACCCTTTTTGTCAATATTATGGACACCGTGGAAGAATAACCATAACAATGTAATTGTAAATGTAATTAGTTGTTGCAGTGTTTTGTATACATTTTACTGTAGGCCCCCACACACCAGATGAAAATGTTGCTATGATATCATTAATTAAATGCTGAAACTTTATACTGTTATTTTGTGCAACCTGCGACGTTGCGTCCGGTCCCATGCATGAGATAAGTTGAAACGCAGCCCCCTTTCTTGTTCAGTGGTGGTTGTTAAATTCCTTCCTAGATTACCATGACATAAAGTTGCAATAATTCATAATCTTTAAATCGATTGATACAGTTTATAGCATGCAGTCTAGTTTATTTATGCAGGACATGCACGAAGAAGTCAAACCAATTACATGGCTCACACCGTCGTTCTGTTGGATGCTACTATAATAGTGTGAAACTAAAATGTCCAGTTCTATTCGTTGGGGGCAAAATCACCATATAAATTTTTCAATGGAAAATCTGTATCTATACCAGTTCTTCTCAGCACGAAGACTCATTCGACGTATTACATGGCGCTACCGCAAACCCTTCCTCTTACTGTTGATAATGTATTTGAGAAGACGAGAGACTAGAGATTCCCAATAACGTTTATATATTGTCGTTGTCTAGGCGGTACACCTACAAATCTTCAGACAGCTCGAGCGACTATCATAGACACAGAGAATTGTAAGAATTTCGACGATCAAACTTACGTTGACGAGAAGGTCATCTGCTGCATGAATAAGTACGGACAACAGAACTCTTGTAAGGTAGGAAATGCGTATTACCACATCTCTTTTTAAACTTATATATTGAATATTGAAGAATCGGGTTGGTTTTGTCATCCTCCAAAATCAAAGGTAATGTATATGAGTGGTAATTTGAAAATAACCAAATGGAATTGTTTTTAGCTAAACTTTGTTTAAAACTGATATGATAGTATTCATTTAGGTTGTGTTCATCCAGTGTATGATGTAGCCCTTGTCATGCATATGCCATTCATCTCTCATTCATTTCTTGCTGTTCTGGTCCATGATGTTCCTAGGTATATGGTGTTATGTCGTCTCTCCATATAATAGTATTAATATTTCATATAAAATGTTTTGTCTGATGATGTGCTGTAATTTTAAGAAAAGTTTAAGTTATTTCCACTTAGAATTTAGGAAAGTGAAATCATTCCTAGCTTCCACGTGACGATACATGATCCGTTTCTTCTTTCTAATTCTTTTTATTGCTATGATCAAAAATGTGCAACTAGTCTTCAGTCAAGGCCCAAGACGACGCGCGCGCCTTGGCAAGAGCCTATAGAGAATGACCAAATGGTGCAGGGAACATTTCTCCCTTAAGATCTGAGCTGAAAAAGGTTCTGCTTTGAACAATTTTGGCTAATGGAAACGTCCCACCTAACCAGGAGGAGGGTAGTACAATGGTCCACTTGTGTGACTTTTTCTGCAAGCTGGTAAAAGTACAGTGCTACTGTCCCCTTGGACAGCCATAGATGAACACGTACACGTGACCTGTGTTTTCATCAAAAGGATGTTATCAAGTATAAACAATTTAATTGGTTTCTTCCAATACAAATCCACTTGACAAAATAGAGGCCAGAAGGGAAAAAGTATGGCCCCGTATTTTTGTTATGAAAATCATTATTATGATTGTACCATACATATATAGGAATTCTGACCAAGAATGTCGCAACCTGACAATCCAAATGAATCAATACATTTATATTCAGGACTACAATGACACGACCCTTTTCGTTTTATCTTGTTCAGGGTGACAGTGGCGGTCCTCTTTACGTTGTCGAGAGGGGTAAATGGTACCAGGTAGGATTGGTGAGTCGTGGAGGTGTTCCCAGTTGCTCAGCACCGAGACAGGTCGTTGTCTACTCGCGACTTTCCCAGTTCCTGGACTTTATAGAGAGTTTTGTTAAAGTGTGATGAAGTGTTACACCTCCTTTTCTTTTCTTGGTGACAGTACTTATGTTATGGGGAAGGGTATGAATAAAAAGAAGTATTTTAACACACTCGTGGTGATTCTCGTTGAGGACAACATGTCACTATGGTTGTATTCGAGTGATCAGAGAGAAACCTCTGGATCGTCGTTATGCAGCGTTAAAAAAAAAACAATACAGCGCCCTCTATTGATCACATCTGTTTTTATGGCAGGCACAAATCACGTATATTTCTTAATACAATGTTTACATGTTTTATTACATTATCATAAGTTATGAAAACACTTTATTTAATTTGTAAAATAGTAGTTATTAGCCTTAAGTTTCGAACCAAGCAGGTTCTTTCTCAAAGGCAAAATGTAGATAATTCTCTATCTATAATTTGATAGCAAATCACCTTTTGACTGCCATTGTTTGACAGAGGGCGCTGTTTCTGTAAACAAGTGGTGTCATGTGTCACGTCATCTATAGGCTTTAGTTCTAAGGTTTTATCCAATTGGCTATTTTCTACTAATTAATGTATCATTTTGTGATACCTTGTTTCTTACATCTTATAAATATTTGCTGTGCAAGTAATAAGATTGTAATGGAATAAAGGAGATTTCTGTATTATTCAACAGCCCAATTTGCATTGCAGTGGTTTTCTGCCAAGAAGGTATCAGATTTTTCAGTGAGGTCCATTTATAGGATCTTATGTATATACGGTTATGGCTGAATATTAGGGTTGGATCAGGAGCAGGTCTGAGTGTGTTCGTCTTGAGGTGTTGCATTATAAGCATACAAACAATGTCATTATGAGAGTAGTTTGGCGCTAGAGAGCAACAACCTTTTATTTATAAAACAAAACGAAATTCACAGAAGTTGGTGCGTTGATGAGTAAATAATAATAATAATAATGTGGACTTATATAGCGCACGTATCCACCAAACTGGTGCTCAAGGCGCATTGTATTATTACACCTGCTCATCAGGCTCATAAATCATTCCTGAAACCATCTCAGCTCCCTGTGGAGTATACAGCTCAATTGCTGCCATTGCAGCGCATATAGGGCTAATCAAACACAGCAACCAACTCTGCCCTCACAGGTACCCATTTACCCCTGGCTGGAGAGAAGCAATTATGGTAAAGTGTCTTGCTCAAGGACACAAGCACCATGGTTGCGGTTGAGATTCGAACTCACATTCTGACGACTCAGCCATCAGAACACAAATCCAATGCACCAAACCACTCGACCATGACAATCCAAAATGTATCCATAGTAATAATGTGTATACACATTTAAGGCTGGGTATTAAAGAAGTACTAGATTACTGACTGTGATTTGTTGTAATATGCAGCGACCTATTATGTGTTGTCAATCAGGCTAAGCCAATCAGCGACGGGGTCGGGCCGGTGTTTTGAGTTTCACGCGCCAATGCGCCATTATGATAATGGCATGCGCCTTGCGATAAATTAAAATCAAACTCGCCATTTTGGCATCATTTTTGTAAACATCGTAAAATCACAGCGCTCTTGCAATTTTCTTACGATTTATATGACGTAGAGAGCTTATTATGAAAAAAAAAATACAAATAGGAACCCGCTGGCACCTGTGAGTGTATATCTATGGGGGAGACTGAGAAACAATAATTTACTTTGTGAGTCAGGGTGGGGGCGGGGTTGATAGTTTGTATAGAGGAAAATATGTTCCCAATTCCATTTGTGTGTTTGTAGGTTTATTTGCTAATGATTAAAATACAGACTTTGTACTGAAGTTACTGGCATCATGCTGGCATTCAGTACCACCTTTATAAGATTGGTTTATATTCGTTTCAATTACATTGCATTCATGACTGGATGTAAATATATTACATAATCAAATATTGTCGAAGTTACACGATCGTGACATGCATTTATCTCAAGCACTGTTGGTATTCGCAGAAAACATAAGTGATCACAGATTTACATGAAACTTACTTGGTGTTAAGTATTTTGTCTGAGGTGCTATTATTTTAGTAAACTTTGTGAAATTATTTCCTAACTGAATTTTCGTCATCCGGAAAATGAAGACAGAATGTTTGCGCACATTGTCATTAGTTTTTCCGTTAACGACACAATTTTAATAAGCTGGTTTTATACATATGTTGATTCTTGTATAAAGGTACAGATGTTTCTAGTACAAATTTACTAGAAGTGTATACTGGTTTTAAGTTTAAATTTTCTAATATTATGTGTGCATTTATTCCCATTCATTAGAACAACTGTAAATGTGGACGTAAATGTGGACGTAAATGTAAGAATCATTCCCTGGATGGAAATATTGTGTTTAACATAATTATTGAAATTGACAATAGATGATTGACAATAGATGTTGCAAGGTTTTGCCAGGCAGCAAATCTAGATTTTACAAAATTGTATCCATACCATATCACATCAATGAGCGTTATGATATTTAAAAATTTTACCAATTTGTTTCGATTGGATCAAACACTTTTTAGTGAATATGTAATTTTAGATCATTTTTAAAATTTGTACTATGAAAAGTGTACTCAATGACGCATCTTAAGTGTTTATAAATTTTACAACGTCATACATAAACAAAGTCTTGGTGTAGTAGTTAGTTTTTAAAATGTATTATGATTATTATTTTGTTTGGCTTTTAAATTAAATTTGATTATTTATAGTGGTAATGCGAATATGTTGTTTAAAGTGAACATTGTTTTTATTAAAAATTGTTCATTAAGTTGCAGTAACATTTTAACCCGATCTGTATGTTCGCTTAAATCGTTCACTCGGATAGAAACAGTTATGAAAACCAAGTATCAGTATTTGGTTTGAAGCCTATAAATGGAGTGACGATCGAATTGTTTTACATTTTGCACCTGCAAAACCAGGGATATTAAAATAAGAGAAGTGGTGTCAGTTTACTGTTCCATGGAGTGAATAATGGACGTATTGCACAATAGACCACTGATCTAGATTTGAACACCCATGAGTTTACAGTGTGAGGTTTTAAACTACTTAAGACAGATTCAGGGGTAGGGGAGAAATCAGTATACTAGACACTTCGGATACAAAGTTTGTTCAAATTAAAACTGTTATTCGTATCATGCATAAGCACTAATATATACCTATAATTAGCAGATGTCTAGAATTATTCAAAACCAAACTGGATCTGTCAATGTAGGTCTGTGTATTAACTTACATCTTACTCTTTTATCCATCATTTAGGTGTATAAGTACTTTTAAATAATTATCTTTTGTACGTATTTTTATTGTTTTCGTTTTATTGTTTCCTCACGAATCCAAGCACATCAGCGCAAGTTCATTCTGGAAAGTGTTCTCATCATAACCTTTTCTTATAATTATGAGAGAAACAGTCACTGAAAACAATAAACATGTTATAATACATTAATTTAACAGTTCTAAAAGTGGCATATTAATATTAAATCAACTTATTCACGTACAAAGTATTATTTGTAGATGATGTTGAACACTTATTTGGAATTGCGCTAAGCGGATACGAATGGCTGTATTCAACAATGATTCAGGAGACTATTGTGAATTTATACTGTAAAATGTTATTTGTAAGCTTATATGATTAATTCAAAACATTACCAAATGGTCAAATTCTAATGTTAAACTTAGAAAGTATAAAGCTGATGATGATACAACATGTACAGTACATTCGCTTTCTTAAAGGTGCTCTATCTAACCTTTAAGAAAATGACAATAATTGTTGTTTTGAAATTTGGAAATAGTACTCTGTCCTAAATTCCACATTCCAGAATCTGAATGTTTTGCCAACATTACTAATGTTGTATCTTTCTGTTAGTGCTAGTTATGACAGGGTGTCAAATGTCAGAGTTAAGACGATTCTTCCTGTACAACATTACATGAATTTAGTTTTTTCACGTGTGTCAAATAGCAATGCGATTACAGCCAACTAGGCCTATATATTATGCGCTTAAATCATCATATATAATTGGTAATCTTAAAAGAAATAAATGGTCAAAGTACTACATAAATATAGTTTACTCTGTGTAAAATTAATGATTATATTCCTTGATATCTGTCTGAGGTGCTAGTAATATTTCCCAAAACATTGAATAAGAATTTGATGGCGCATCAACATTCCCAGAATAATTTCGAGAATTAAACATTAGTTTGAGAATTGTACACAAATATATTCTGCACTTTCCTCTAACTGTATCAGTCACCTAGAATGCATAGGGGTAGCCAAGGTGCAGTCCAGTGGTACCAACGCCTCAGACCCACGCGTTGGCATTTTTAGTTTTCTTTTTGCTATGAAACGATGTCCAAATTGCAACCAAAATTGCTGGATCGATTGTAATTCTGCAGTGAAGTGTTTTAAACAACTTTTTCATATAGGAGTATGAACGTTTTCCCTATTTTGCGGCCTCTCTTAGCCACCAAACTTTGTGTATGGGAAATTTTTCTATTTCCAATAACCGCGTATGCATGTATCATAAACGTATTTTACTGGTTAGCAAAAAAAAAGAGATTAAGCGGGTATTTTGGCCTAATATACCCGCTGCATAGTTTTAATTCCCCCCATTGAAATTGTTGCCAGAAATATGATAGCAGGTTAATTATTTATCTGCCTTGTGTATAATATTCATCGAACTTGATAACTGGTTTTGCAAACCCGGGCAAGTAATCACGATACACCTTGTAGTGCCACTTTCGTGATGTGCAGAGTTTATTAATACAATCTTTCCGACAATGATGTGTATTCCATTCAGAGACTTCATTATTGTCAAATAACAAATTTCGAGTGTAGACCAAGTGAATTTTTTTACATGTTGAACCAAATCCGACGAAAATTTCACAGAAGGTGTAGAGAACTATAAAGAGCACCCCGTTGCTAGCAACAAAATACACAGTTTGACTTCAAAATCGGCGCCGTTACGTTTTTTGTTTGTTTGTTTGTTTTTGCCAACCAGGGAAACGCGTGAATGATACATGTATACGCGATTATTGAAACCAGACAAAATTCCCCAGGCATAGAGCTCAACAGAATTTAATGAATGATTTTTATTGGCGTGATGTCTACCTGATAGTGGCGTTGGGTCGGTAGATTGCCACGTTGGGGCACTTTTTGAGGCCCTTATTTCTTTTTCAGGGATCCGAAGTCCGAATGCCCCAGTGGTTTCGCCACAATCTTTACTTTGTACATGGTCTATTGTAAATTAAATCCCCTATAGACTATTGGTATATTCCAAATACAACCTTAAACATTTCTTATGGACATTCCTCTGTAGACGAACATCATTATTTATCGTTATTTATTGATCTGTCAATGCATGGATTCTAAGCTTGAGATATGCACGCTTTGGCTTTGGCCTTTGGAATGACGTAGAATCCATAGGTTAGCGGGGGAAGAATAAGCGGATTCCCACGTTTGATTTTGATTGGTTTGATTTGCGGGAAGGTGGTGTCATTCACAAGCTGGAGTAGACGACCATTCAGATTAACTTGTCTGTAAAATAAAATAAAAATATGTTAAAAGGGAGTGAACTTAGCACACCGATGTTAATAACTGTAAAACGCACTGAACGAAGCTTGGTTGGTTATAAGATTGATATTTATTTATTTATTTATTTATTTATTTATTTATTTATTTATTTATTTATTTATTTATTTATTTATTTATTTATTTAGTTATTTATTTATTTATTTATTTATTTATTTAATCCAGCTCGAACTGAGCTTCCGGGGCCAGAAACGTGTTGGTTCTAGCATGGAGGAAGGAAAACAGTTTTCCTTCTCGTAGACCAGCCAAACATCAAAAAGTCCCCTCGAAAAACTTTTCACGGCATTTTTTGTTAATAGCTGGCATCCATGCTAGATCTGTTGTTCATATCATTGGGAAGAAGATTAGGGTGGATGCCACCCTCAATTTTGAATTTTAAGGTCATTTTGAGGTCGCAAAGGTCAAATAAGGTCAAAAATCTGTATTTTAAAATTTTGTATCAATTTTGACCCCATTTGATAGATCTATCCATAAAATCTATTTTTATCATCATGTTGACATACCAAGCCTTTGAAATTAACAGATAAACTTTCATCTTGTACAGAAATGTATGGTAAAATGAAACATAAAAGTGTGATTTTCTCGAAACGTTTATATCGTATGTACATCAAAGTTGTTTACACTCCCAATCTCTCCATGTGAACTTTTTTCCGACTCATACAGTGTACACACTCAATAAACTCCCCTGTCCAATGTTAAAATTAAAATATTGTGATGAAGGCACGGGTCAAAGATTTAACATGGGTGGTATGACGCATATATGATGATGGAGAGGGACGGTCTGTTCCTGCCTGGGGATCACTCAATGAAGCCACTAGTATAGTTGACCCCCTGTAACAATAGCAGGGATGCTACAAATCCTCCAGGCACTAGCAGATGACAATGATACACTCACCACTGTGATCAATCGCTTTGTGGACATTTCAAACCATACAGGCCAGAAGCATACCATTATCACAGCTGACCAGCCACTATAGCAGGGGAAAGGAACTCGTATGGGCAAAGCCAAAGTTTGAGAATGTAATTTTTCTCATGGGAGGACTCCACATCTGCTTCAACTTCCTGAAAGCTACTGGTCAACACATGGAAAGTGCTGGGCTTGATGACCTATGGACGGAGGCAGGTGTATGCAGCCAACACCACTGAGACAATGCTTGATGGCAAAGCCTATTATCGTGCTGTTAGAGGACACCAACTGACGTATGAGGCTCTGTGGCATGTCAAATGGTCTATGTTTGAATCATGGCTGCTGGAAAATGGTAAAAAAGAAGACGTGGAAGTTGAAAAGCTTGCCCAAAATGTGGCTAAGCTTTTCAAAAAGAGAGATGACAACCACAGAGCAGAGATTTGCGACGCAGTGGGCCAGCTGTCAGATTCTCTGAGCCGTACCAACATTCAGGATCTCATTAAAGAGTTTAGCAACAATCACGCTCACAATCCAAACTTCAGACTGTGCCCAGCTAACATGCATACGTTGGGCCAACGTTGGCCAACGTAAGAATTTACAGTTGGCCCAACGTCGGCAGTTGACGTCGCCTTGACGTTATTTTTCCATTGGGCCAACGTCGAAGACGTTGCGCCAACGTTGGATCGACGTCGGGACAACCCTGCCACAACGTCGGCATTTGTTGGGCCAACGTCGGCACGTCCAACGTTCGTATGACGTATTAGTAACACGTTGGGACAACATAATATTTTATGATTGGCCCAACGTCGGCAGTTGACGTCGCCTTGACGTTTATTTTCTCCATCGGGCCAACGTCGAAGACGTTAGGCCAACGTTGTACCGACGACGGGTCAACCCCGCCACAACGTTGGCACACGTTGGGCCAACGTATGCATGCGAGGCTGGGTAGACCTACACTGTAAAAAAATTCCCGTAAAATTCCCGGTCAAACGTAGTGCAGCGGGTTTTAAATATTTCCATATATTCACGGGTACCGTAATTTCATAACTGGAAATGAATCTACGGTTAACGTATTATTTACGGTATTTAAGCAGTTAATGTTGAATCGTCCACGGGATGCTGCATTTACTATGGGATGGATCTGTAGATATTAATTTGGGTTAATCGATGCAATTGTTTATTTTACACAAAGTCTTTCACTTACCTACACGTACGCGTAGTCTGGTTCCTTTTTCAACGACCCCTCTACAGTTACTAATGTTTAGAACATGTATCCTTTATATATACTGTCTTTTCAAATCTCTTTTCAAATCATGGTGTCATGCAATTATAATCTATATTTCAATATTTGAAATTTTGAATGTACTTTTTTACATCAAAATAGAAGAGAACACCAAAATCTTACATTTTTATCATAAAGTTAACAGTAAATATTTGAAATTGGCTTAAAATGACCCATTTTCACATATTTAAACCTTGGAACAAAGCTAGGTCAAATTAAGGTCAGATGATTTACATATTGGATATATCCCAATATTTTTCGGCCGTAAAACACTGAAAAAGGGATGATACGGTAATTCACCGTGGAATTTACACACTTTTCGCCGTAAAATTACGATATTTTTTTTAAAAGTGTACAATGCCCTGCCTCTTCGGAAATTAAAACACCATTGGATTTTGACGTCGGCACAACGTATTATGCGCCGTAGTTAGGTTGTACACATTTTAACTACGTTGTGCCAACGTTGAAAATCGACCTTGTATACTGCACAACATTTGCCGACGTTGACAAAACCTTAGGACGCCGACGTTACGTTGCCCATACACATTTATATAACTACGTTGTGCCAACATTGAAAAATTACCTGTTATACTGTACAACATTTGCCGACGTTGGCACAACCTTAAAACGCCGACGTTACAATGCCCACATAATACTTACGTTGTGCCAACGTTGAAAATCGACCTTGTATACTGCACAACATTTGCCGACGTTGGCACAACCTTAGGACGCCGACGTTACCTTGCCCATATTATAACTACGTTGTGCCAACGTTGAAAATCGACCTGTTATACTGCACACCATTTCCCGACGTTGGCACAACCTTAGTACGCTGACGTTACGTTGTCCGTATTATAACTACGTTGTGCCAACGTTGAAAATCGACCTGTTGTACTTCATACTGTTTGCCAACGTCCGTACAACGTTTAGAAAGTGACTCCGACCTTCTCGACGTCCGTACAACGTCCGTATTTTGACGCCGACTTATCCGACGTTCACCGACGTCGGCCCAACGTATGCATGTTAGCTGGGTGGTCTCATTACATGGAGATGGTTGAGATTCTGCTGGACTTCATTGGGGCTGAGAGGGATGGAAACTGGACTCTCCATCTAGAAGCTTTTTCAGCAATGCTGCCATTGCTCACCATCTACGACCACACAAACTACGCCCGGTGATATGAAACTCCTTGAGAAGACAGCACCAGAGGTTCATACAGAGTTCAACAATGGGAACTTTATAGATTGGTGAAATTCTTGCGTCGGGAAATAAACAATTGATTTAATTTTGCCCTACACCGTCGTGTGTATAGCACTGTATGCTCAGTGCTTTCCGAGTGTCTGTGAATAAACTACACAGGCGACTCGGGCGAGATTCGAACCCACGACCTCCTGCTTACTAGTGCAGACGTCTTAACCTCTCGACCACCGAGCTTGCCCGATGGGAACTTTGTTGTGAAGAGAACCAAAAGGCGCTTCATTCAAGTTCCCGCTGATCAGGCAACTGAATGGATGAACAGAACGTGCAAGATGCAGAATGGCATAATATTGGCATTACCAGGAATGATCAAGCCAGAGACAAGTTTTGCATCACTTGGTCAGTGTGATCACGCATCACGCAAGACAAGGTGAATATTCTACAGCATGAACTGTCCCCAATCCCACTGTCTCTCGCCAAGGCTGGAGGTGAGATGAACTCGACACCAAAGGCAGAGTTGATCAGCATCTTAATGGCTGGACTTCACACACCCCCAGAAGTTCCGAATGCTGACATGAAGACATGTGTGCTCATAGATGGTCATGCACTTATCCAAGCTCTTGGAAAGCCTTATGGGTGTCAGACATTTGGTGACTCCGCTGATGTGTTCATAAATACATTGACAAAACACTTTGGAGAGAATACAACAAGAGTTTACATGATATTTGATCGCTACATCGGAGAGGGCTCAATAAAGGCAGTGACTCAATCAAAGCGAATGGGGAAAAAGAAGCCAATTCGCAAGCTCATCGATGGACCCAGTGTTCCACTACCACAGGTTTGGAGTCACTTGATTGCCTTGGATGAGAACAAGGCTGATCTCGCCAAGTTCTTGTCAGAGGCCATCGTGGAGAAGGGTAAGGATCTACCAGAAAGATACAAGATAGTAACAGGAGGTGGGTTTCTTGATGTTACAGATGCCAGGTCTACGAGGAGAGATAATGTCAGGCTTCAAGGAAATCATGAAGAGGCTGACACCAGGTTGATACTCCATTTCTATGAGGCAGTCAGTGAAGGATATCAAAGAGTATTGGTCATTTGCAGAGATATAGATGTTATGCTGTTTCTGCTGCACTTCGTATGCACAAAAGCAACGGAAGTATGGATGATCTCCGGAACGGCAGCGAAGCGTAAATGTTATCCATTACATGCAGCATCAGAGAGACTTACACAACCTGTGAGGGACAACCTACTCAGCTTCCACGCACTAACAGGATGCGATACAACCTCCTCCTTCCATGGTCACGGGAAGAAGTTGTGCTGGAAAACCTTTAAGAAACAACCACTACTCGTCAAGGGAATTGGTCGTGACGGAGATCTTGCCCCTATTGAGCAGTTTTTGTGTCACCTATATGGCACACCTGAACAGCCAACCGTCAACCATGCCAGGCTCCAACTCTTTGGCAAGGCGAAGAAGGGTCTGGAGATGTTACCACCAACAAGAGATGAACTGGAACTTCACACAGTACGTGCTAACTACCAGGCAAAAATATGGTTGCAGGCAGATCAGGAACACATAGATGTCCCATCTTCCATCGACACTGCAGCTTGGAAGAAGGAGTCAGGTTACCTAGAAGCTGTGTGGACAAGACTACATGTACCACCTATCCCAGATGCCTGTCTGGAGCTCGTTACATGTGGATGCAAATCAAAGTGCAGGACAGCCCAGTGCGCTTGCTTCAAAAAGGACATTAGGTGCACTTTTGCTTGCAGATGTGACGCAATTGACTGCAGCAACCCGGCGGGCCAATAGATCCATAGACTCATGCAGATACAGATGTACATATTTCCCCTACTGTTATTGTGACCAAGTTAGGTAGGCACGGAACAATCATAGTGTACAAAAACAAAATAATGATGCACCCTGCAACAACGAAATATGCCCAAAGTAATGAGCACCTTCTCAAACTGTAAAACTACTATGCGTTTCAATTTACTTTAAAAGACGTACCTTTTTGTTTAATTACACCACATCATATACAAAGGTGTGACATGAAATTTGTCGTAATTAAAAAGGCTTGGTACATCTACTTTATAAAAAAAAGTGTTTTCAAACATACATTGTGTGAGGTACATGTAGGGAGTGCAAACAACTTTGATATACACACGATTATACACTTTTCAAGAAAGACACACTTTTACGTTTCATTTTACCATACATTTCTGTACAAAATGAATGTTTATCTGTTAATTGCACAGGCTTGGTTTATCAACATGATAAAAAAAGATTTTATGGATGGATCTATCGAATGGGGTCAAAATTGATTCAAAATTTTAAAATGCAGGTTTTTTAAAACCTTATTTGACCTTTTGACCTCAAATTGACCCTTAAATTCAAAATCGAGGGTGGCATCCACCCTAATTTTCTTCCCCATCCTATGAACAATCGATCTAATATGGTTTCCTGCTATTAACAAAAAATGCCGTCCAAAGTGTAATTTCACACCTTGGCTGGTCCACTATAATAATAATAATAATAATAATAATAATAATAATAATAATAATAATAATAATAATAATAATAATAATAATAATAATAATAATAATAATAATAATAATAATAATAATAATAATAATAATAATAATAATAATAATAATAATAATAATAATAATAATAATAATAATAATAATAATAATAATAATAATAATAATAATAATAATAATAGTATACAGCTCAATTGCTGCCATTTCAGCGAATATGGGCTAATCAAATACATCAACCAACTCTGCCCTCACAGGTAAATTAATGGCAAATTAAAAGCACTGTGGTAGTTGCCCCTTGATTTTAACTTTGACATGACGGCAAAGCGGTCTCATGGCAGTGGCGGGACCGCACAAAATGCTTTGATTTCCCCTGTGTTGAAAGAGTATGCGGAAACTACTACTTAGTCTTAAAGAAATTTGCTTTTTGAAGATGGCAAGTAGGGTGCAGCCAGGGACGGTTTAATTGTTTCTTATTCCTAGATGATTTAAAACTTCCATATTCAGTCTTCAAATTGTGCAATTGGTTAGGTGTGATGGACTTACGATGACGTCATTCCAGCCAACCCATGCGGAGTCAACAAATACTGATCCACGGTTCGTCCACTGAGCTTGCGTAGTAGGGTGATGTTAGCCGAGTCCGTCTTATGTATATTCAAGATGAGTAGGGTCACTGCACCTGCGTCGTAGCCGCTTTGGCTACAAGAGAATAAATTATGGTGTTAACCAAAAGGTTTATCCACCCAGGGACGGTTACATTTGGTTCCATCCAGATAAGGGAGGACATCGAATTCTAACACGTGGTTAATCCTGTGGGTCCTCCAGGTAACTGGGTGTTCTTGGGTCTCCAGAGTTTATGAATAAAAGAGCTGGACAATAATGCAAGAGGTCAATCTGCTGCCACACAATGAAAATGGGTTTCAATGGGCAACATGTGGGCAAAATGGTGAGGGAAGATAGGTTTTAATCCCATTAAGAGATTATGGGATTAAAGGATAGCCACTGGAGGGCTTTTGACATGTGGTGAATCTAAACTGGGAAAAGGGAATTCATCATTAATAATTTAATAAATGTTGTTTTAAATGAGATACTGTACAGACCTCTCAGTATTTTTAAAGAGCAATATGTTTTTATACAAGTTTTGTATCAAAGGCCTTAGTCAACCTTTTGAAAGCTTACAACGGATTAATAGGGGATTACGGTGCAATAAATCATTGTCCTTTGTGCTGCTGGCTGGATCTGCCAGATGCAGCACTGGCCATGAAGATGCCCATGTGAAACCAAGAAATGTGCATTGACCCGTAGATAAATGAGCTCCTTACTTTTCATTACCTTGTGGAACCTCGAGGGTGCAACCCACTAAATAGTGAGGAATTCATGCGCCGAGCTATTTATCATAAAGTGTATGCCCTCAAATATTTCTGAAAAACAAAGATTTGAGGCCCATTCATTTGATGGATTGTGTAAAAATGGCCCACTATCATAACCTGGGGGTCCTTGGCTTCCAACTGTGAGTATTTTGGACACACTAGGCCCTGAAAAAGTGGTCCTAATTTGATTTCAAGCGTAAGGCCTTTTTCCAAAATGGCTGCTTTTCAGTGTGGACGTTTTCACTACTGTAGAGGGTGGTTTTCATTGGGATGAGAATAACTCCCTGGAAACCTGGACTTTAGAAAGTAAATAGAGAAGAATATAAAAGGTTATATATCGATCAATATTTTTCTTTTGGTTTTAAAAACTGTGGGACTTCTAAGTATTTTTAATGATTTTTGAATATTTTGTATTTAGCACTGTTTACTATGGCAGTTTATTTAGTGGGTGCACCCTATAGATTCAAAATGGCGTCGTCCATGGTTTGTTTTGATGGTGGGATTTAAACGTGTGCTTTTGTTTACAGTATCAGTAAGGCTGATAATAAATGAAAAATCTTTACACATTAAATTTTCCCATTCAATATCCTTGTATTTCAGGTCTTTATTGGATGAATACAATACTGTTACAACAAAAAGGTATGTGGAATTGTGAAATTAATACCATAGTCTGCATGTGCTCTTTTTCGGCTATTGAAATTGTGCATTATCATTGGAAGTTGGTTGTTATTTGTTGTCTTTAATTAGTGTTACATGTGTGTTGCATTAGTAAAATTCACAAAACTATTACAAGTAGTTGTTTCTAAAATAGTACTGGTTCAGGAATGCATGCATTAATAATGAAGGTTTTGAAATTGTGTACAACTGATTGTACCATTCCCTGCCCCCTCTCCATCACCTATCAACTCTCTTTGCAAGGACCTGTATATACATGGGGGATGTATGCAGGGTTGGGGATGTTTCTTTCTCTTTGTGGTCTGTTTACCATGAAACAATTTACATTTTACATTTTCTTCTCAGCACATCATGTGAAGAAAGGCTCGTGATTTGCCCCCTCAGCGTATGATTCATTGTGTATGAGGCCCCATTTTCTGTCAACCTGGATCCGCCCCTAATAAGGTTAATTTTGTAAAACTTTCTGAAATTGCCTTTAGATAATATCTCAGATATTGTTTAAATATTCAAGGAGGAAACTAATTGTTATTTAAAGAAATTTTTAAAGAAAAACATTGCACCCAAGAAATACAATAATGCATACACAATGCATGGTTATCCATTGCAAACTGCACAGAAACATCATAGACGAACCAAATATGTTTAAAGCTGTCATTTTGCAGTGGAGTAATATTTTTCAATTTTTTTTCAGAAACATGACCTCTGCAATATACTGGATGTCCTTAGTGTGTTCCCAAGTCAAATTGAAAAAAATCATCTCTTTATAGGGTGCACCCCACTAAATAGTGAGGAATTCATGCGCCGAGCTATTTATCATAAAGTGTATGCCCTCAAATTTGTGTAAAAATGGCCCACTATCATAACCTGGGGGTCCTTGGCTTCCAACTGTGAGTATTTTGGACACACTAGGCCCTGAAAAAGTGGTCCTAATTTGATTTCAAGCGTAAGGCCTTTTTCCAAAATGGCTGCTTTTCAGTGTGGACGTTTTCACTACTGTAGAGGGTGGTTTTCATTGGGATGAGAATAACTCCCTGGAAACCTGGACTTTAGAAAGTAAATAGAGAAGAATATAGAAGGTTATATATCGATCAATATTTTTTCTTTTGGTTTTAAAAACTGTGGGACTTCTAAGTATTTTTTAATGATTTTTGAATATTTTGTATTTAGCACTGTTTACTATGGCAGTTTATTTAGTGGGGTGCACCCTCGAGATACCCTAAGGCATAACGACAGGTTTTCCAGAAAAGATTACCTAGTTAATCAAACATTGAATAATGCAAAAGAATGTCTATGTGGTGCAATTGGTTAGCGCGTTCGGCTGTTAACCGAAAGGTTGGTGGTTCAAATCAACTCAGGGACGGCTGTTAACCGAAAGGTTGGTAATCTATTCATCAATAAGGGTTGGTCAAATTTTGTTTTAGCCAGATTAAAGATTACAAACCAAGTTTAATCAAACATCGATTACTTCAATATACAATATCTGTGGCACAATGGGTTTTAACCGAAAGGTTGGTGGGTCGATTCTACCCAAGAACTCCTCTTAAACGAAATCTTGGCAATCTAAACAACCAGGTTTGGTCAAATTTTGTTTTAGCTACATTAAAGATTACAAACATAGTTTAATCAAACATTGATTATTTCGACAGGCAGTCTCTGTGGCGCAATTGGTTAGTGCGTTCGGCTGTTAACCGAAAGGTTGGTGGTTCGAATCTACCCAGGGACGGCTATTAACCCAACGGTTGGTAATCTATCCAACCAGGCTGTGGAAAAACTTTGTCTTAGTAAGATTAAATATTACAAACACAGTTTACTCAAAACATTGATTATTTCAACATGCAGTCTCTGTGGCGCAATTAGTTAGCGCTTTCGGCATTGTCAAATTTTGTTTTAGCAAGTTACAGATTACTAACCTAGTTTAATCAAACATTGATTACTTCAATATAAAGTCTCTGTGGCACAATTGGTTAGCGCGATGTGCTGTTAACCGAAAGGTTGGTGGTTCGAATCCACCCAGGGACGGCTGTTAACTGAAAGCTTGGTATTCTATACCACCAGGGAGTGGTAAAATTTTGTTTTAGCAAGATTAAATATTACAAATATAGTTTAATCAAACATTCATTATTTCAACATGCAGTCTCTGTGGGGCAATTAGATAGCGCGTTCGGCTGTTAACCGAAAGTTTGGTGCTTCGAATCCACCCAGGGACGGCTGTTAATCGAAATGTTGGTAATCTATTCAACGAGGATTGGTAAAATTTTGTTTTAGCAAGATTAAATATTACAAACATAGTTTAATTCAAATATTGATTATTTCAACATGTTCGGCTGTTAACTGAAAGGTTGGTGGTTCGAATCTACCCAGGGACGGCTGTTAACCCAAAGGTTGGTAATCTATCCAACCAGGCTGTGGTAAAACTTTCTTTTAGTAAGATTAAATATTACAAACATAGTTTATTCAAACACTGAGTACCTCAATGTACAGTCTTTGTGGCGCAATTCGTTACCGCGTTCGGCAGTTAACCGAAAGGTTAGTGGTTCGAATCCACCCAGGGTCGGCTGTTAACCGAAAGGTTGGTAATCTATTCAACCAGGTTTGGTAAAATTTTGTTTTAGCCATTATTTCAATATACAGTCTCTTTTGTTTTAGCCACTATTTCAATATACAGTCTCTGTGGCGCAATTGGTTAGCGCGTTCGGCTGTTAACCGAAAGGTTGGTGGTTCGAATCCACCCAGGGACGGGTGTTAACCTAAATGTTGGAAATTTATCCAATCGGGGTTGGTAAAATTTTGTTTTAGCAAGATTAAAATATTACAAACATAGTTTAATAAAACATTGAGTACTACAATATACAGTCTCTGTGGCGCAATTGATTAGCGCGTTCGGTTATTACCGGAAAGGTTGGTGGTTCAAATCCACCAAGGGACGGCTGTTAACCGAAAGGTTGGTAATCTATACAACCAGGCTGTGGTAAAGCTTTGTTTTAGTAAGATTAAATATTACAAACATAGTTTAATCAAACATTGATTATTTCAACATGCAGTCTCGGTGGCGCAATTGGTTAGCGCGTTCGGCTGTTAACCGAAAGTTCGGTGGTTCGAATCTACCCAGGGACGGCTGTTAACACAAAGGTTGATAATCTATCCAACCAGGCTGTGATAAAACTTTCTTTTAGTAAGATTAAATATTAAAAACATAGTTTAATCAAACATTGATTATTTCAATATGCAGTCTCTGTGGCGCAACAGGTTGTTTGTCTATCCAACGAGGCATTGTCAAATTTTCTTTTAGCCAGATAAAGATTACAAACCTAGTTTAACCCTGCTAGGAGGGAGTGGATGTACTCCAGTTCTCAAAAAGTGGTTTTTTTTGCACTGCCCCTTTAATACTCGACCAAAAAACCAGACACCACTTGACTTTGTCACCTTTGACCCACCCTACATGTGGGAGAATGCTGGAGTTGAAGGTGTATAGGGTTACATGTGAAATCTCGCATAATGATCTGTTTGCATAGGGTCTGTGTGTGTTTTCATGCAGTGTACAAAAGTATATATAGCTTAGTGAGCGAGTGTATTGCAATACACACATGTGTGTATTCCAATACACTCGCTCACCAGTTTGCACACACACACACACACTTTGATGATTGTTGGGCCACTGGTTGGTTGTAGAACAGCTTTTATGTATCTAGTTGTGTGGATGTTATTGATGTAAGTGAGAGCTACATGCAAATGATGAAAATAATGTAAATAAAGCATCTGTTTATTAGAATAATTAGTACAGTATGTGTATTTTCTTCCCCATCGTCCACCCCCCACCCACAAACATTTTTTTAATAAATATTATGGGCCAAATATACTTGTAAATAGTGAAACAAACATAAAAACATCATGGGCACCCTGTATTATTTTTTAGTCATTCTAGACACCGTTACTTGTGTGGGTGTTTTGCAATACATCCACTTATGCGTTAGTGTAAAGTTTACTGAGTAATGCCCAGGAGGGTTAATCAAACATTGACTACTACATTACACCTTCTCTGTGGCGCAATTTGGTTAGCACGTTCAGCTATTAACCGAAACGATGGTGGTTCGAATCCACCCAGGGACGGCTGTTAACCCAAAGGTTGGTAGGCTATCCAACGAGGCAGTATCAAATTTTGTTTTAGCTAGTTAAAGATTACAAACCAAGTATAATCAAACATTGACTACTACATTACACCTTCTCTGTGGCGCAATTTGTTAGCACGTTCGGCTATTAACCGAAACGATGGTGGTTCGAATCCACCCAGGGACGGCTGTTAACCCAAAAGTTGGTAATCTATCCAACCAGGCTGTGGTAAAACTTTGTTTTAGTAAGATTAAATATTACAAACATAGTTTAATCAAACATTGATTATTTCAACATGCAGTCTCGGTGGCGCAATTGGTTAGCGCGTTCGGCTGTTAACCTAAAGGTTGGTGGTTCGACTACACCCAGGTACGACTGTTAACACAAAGATTGGTAATATTTCCAACCAGGGTTGGTAAAATTTTGATTGAGCAAGATAAAATATTACAAACATAGTTTAATCAAACATTGATTATTTCAATATGCAATCTCCATGACGCATTTTGGTTAGCGCGTTTGGCTGTTAACCGAAAGGTTGGTGGTTCGACTCCACCCAAAGACAGCTGTTAACCGAAAGGTTGTTAATCTATTCAACCAGCCTTGGTAAAATTTTGTTTTAGCAAGATTAAATATTACAAACATAGTTTAATCAAACATTGATTATTGCAACATACAGTCTCTGTGGGGTAATTGTTTAGCGCGTTCGGTTGTTAACCGAAAGGTTGATGGTTCGAATCTACTCAGTCACAGCTCTTAACGGAAAGGTTGGAAATTTATCCAATCGGCGTTGGTAAAATTTTGTTTTAGCAAGATTAAACATTGATTATTTCGATATGCAGTCTCTGTGGCGCAAAAGGTTATTAGTCTATCCAAAAAGGCATTGTCAAATTTTGTTTTAGCCAGTTAAAGATTAGTAACTTAAATGAAACATTGATTACTTCAATACAAAGCTTCTGTGGCGCAATTGGTTAGCGCGTTCTGCTGTTACCCGAAAGTTTGGTGGTTCGAATCCACCCAGGGACGGCTGTTAACCGAAAGGTTGGTATTCTATTCCATCATAGTGTGGTAAATTTTTGTTTTAGCAAGACTACATATTTCAAACATAGTTTAATCAAACATTGATTATTTCAACAGGCAGTCTCTGTGGCGCAATTGGTTAGCGCGTTTGGCTGTTAACCGAAAGGTTGGTGCTTGGAATCCACCAAAGGACGGCTGTTCTATTCAACCAACGTTGGTAACATTTTGTTTCAGCCAGATTAAATATTACAAACATAGTTTATTCAAACACCGAGTGCTTCAATGTACAGTCTTTGTGGCGCAATTCGTTATCGCGTTCGGCAGTTAACCGAAAGGTTAGTGGTTCGAATCCACCCAGGAACGGCTGTTAACCGAAAGGTTGGTAATCTATTCAACCAGATTTGGTAAAATTTTGTTTTAGCCATTATTTCAATATACAGTCTCTTTTGTTTTAGCCATTATTTCAATATATAGCCTCTGTGGCGCAATTGGTTAGCGCGTTCGGCTGTTAACCGAAAGGTTGGTGGTTCGAATCCACCCAGGGACGGGTGTTAACCGAAATGTTGGAAATTTATTCAATCGGGGTTGGTAAAATTTTGTTTTAGCAAGATTAAAATATTACAAACATAGTTTAATAAAACATTGAGTACTACAATATACAGTCTCTGTGGCACAATTGATTAGCGCGTTCGGCTATTAACGGAAAGGTTGGTGGTTCGAATCCACCAAGGGACGGCTGTTAAACGAAAGGTTGGCAATCTATCCAACCACGGTGTGGCAAAATTTTGTTTTAGCAAGATTAAATATTACAAACATAGTTTAATCAAACATTGATTACTTCAATATACAGTCTCTGTAGCGCAATTGGTTAGCGCGTTCAGCTATTAACCGAAAGTTTGGTGGTTTGAATCCACCCAGGTACGCCTGTTAACCGAAAGGTTGGAAATGTATCCAATCGGGGTTGGTAAGATTTTGTTTTAGCAAGATTAAATATTACAAACATAGTTTAATCAAACATTTATTATTTCAATATGCAGTCTCTGTGGCGCAAAACGTTCTTAGTCTATCCAACATAGTTTATTCAAACATTGAGTACTTCAATATACAGTCTTTGTGGCGCAATTCGTTAGAGCTTTCCGCTATTAACCGATAGGTTGGTGGTTTGAATCCACCCAGAGACGGCTGTTCACGGAAATGTATCCAATTGGGGTTAGTAAAATTTTGTTTTAGCAAGATTACATATTACAAACATAGTTTAATCACATATTGATTTCTTCAAAATACAGTCTCTGTGTCGCAATTGGTTAGCGCGTTCGGCTGTTAAACAAACGTTTGGTGGTTCGAATCCACCCAGGGACGGCTGTTAACCGAAATGTTGGCAATCTATCCAACCACGGTGTGGTAAAATTTTGTTTTAGCAAGATTAAATATTACAAACATAGTTTAATCAAACATTGATTATTTCAATATGCAGTCTCTGTGGCGTAAAAGGTTCTGAGTCCATCCAACGAGGAATGGTCAAATTTTGTTTTAGCCAGTTAAAGATTACTAACCTCGTTTAATCAAACATTGACTACTACAATACACCGTCTCTGTGGCGGAATTGGTTAGCGCGTTCGGCTGTTAACCGAAAGGTTGGTGCTTCGAATCCACCCAGGGACGGCTCTTAACCGAAAGGTTGGAAATCTAGTCAACCAGGGTTGGAATTTTTTTGTTTTAGCCAGTTTAATTATTACAAACATAGTTTATTCAAACATTGAGTACTTCAATATACACTCTCTGTGGCGCAATTGGTTAGCGCGTTCGGCTGTTAACCGAAAGGGCGGTGGGTCGAATCCACCCAGGGACTGCTATTAATCGAAAACTTGCTAATCTATTCAACCAAGGTTAGTCAAATTTTGTTTTAGCAAGATTAAATATTACAAACATAGTTTATTCAAATATTGATTTCTTCAAAATACAGTCTCTGTGTCGCAATTGGTTAGCGCGTTCGGCTGTTAAACAAACGTTTGGTGGTTCGAATCCACCCAGGGACGGCTGTTAACCGAAATATTGGCAATCTGTCAAACCACAGTGTGGTAAAATTTTGTATTAGCAAGATTAAATATTACAAACATAGTTTATTCAAACATTGATTAATTCAATATACAGTCTCTGTGGGGCAATTGGTTAGAGCGTTCGGCTGTTAACTGAAAGGTTGGTGGTTTGAATCCACCCAGGGACTGCTGTTAAACGAAAGGTTTGTAATCTGTTCAACCAAATCCATTCCAACGGAAGAAATCATCCAGTCAGTTGAACCAGCCCTACGACGACTCAACAAAACAGCAGCCGATGACGTCAGACTACAGATGAGCGATGTTCTGCGTAAAGCCAAGCCAGCCAAGCCCAACCTCTCCAAGGGAGAACTTTCTGCTTTACGGGACATCCAACGAGACAGCTCCATCCACATCCTCACCGCAGACAAAGGCAACGCTACAGTCATCATGGACCGAGCACAATACACCGACAAGGTAAGTCACATTTTATTATCCGATTCATACCGCCCCCTCAAGAAGAACCCCATCCCATCCATAGAGAAAAGAGTTGCTAGCAAACTCCTTGCCCTCCACCGTGCCGGTGGCCTCTCCATCCAACTCTACCGACATCTCAGACCATCCAGCTCATCCTGCCCTAGGTTCTTTGGCCAGCCGAAGATTCACAAACCGGATGTTCCTCTCCGCCCTATTGTCGCCTCCAGAGGTTCACCTACGTACAACACAGCCCGTCATTTAGCTAAGATCCTCCGACCCTTGGTGGGTCTCACTCAACACCATGTGTCCAACTCCAGTCAGTTCGTTGAGATCACCCAGGGCCTCACACTTCAACCCAGCGACATCTTGGTTAGTTTTGATGTTGTCTCCCTATTCACTAATGTCCCAACTACAGAGACATGCCTCCTGGTGAAGGACAGACTCGTACAAGATCTTTCTCTTGATGATCGCACATCACTCACCCCGGACCAAATTCATGATTTGCTACTAACATGTGTCTCTTCAAGTTGTTTTCAGTTTCAGGGCAAGTTCTACGAGCAGACAGTTGGGACCTCCATGGGATCTCCTTTATCCCCGGTCCTTGCTGACATTTTCATGGAAGAGTTTGAAAACTCTTCCCTCAACACCGCCGACCTCCAACCCAAGCTGTGGCTCCGATACGTGGATGACACCTTTGTGGTTTGGCCACACGGCAGAGACACACCCAGGATTTTCTACAACATCTAAACCAGCAACACCCGAGCATCAAGTTCACCATGGAAACGGAAGAAGATGACAAGATCGCGTTCCTTGATGTTGGGATTTCCAGAAACGCAGACGGCTCCCTACACCACAACGTCTACAGAAAGCCCACGCACACAGATCGGTACCTGAACCAGCGCTCCTTCCATCATCCAAGCATCAAGTCATCGGTCAACCGCACGCTCGTACAACGCGCCTACAACATTTGTGACAAGGACAGCCTTCCCAAGGAACTACAGCACATCCGAACTACCCTCAAACGCAACGGTTACAATCCTAACAAGATCAGCACAGCGAAGCCGGTTCCAAACTCCAAAAGCAAGGTAAGTGATCTAACCCTCTCTGCTTGTCTCCCCTATCTAGGTTCGACGTCTCACAAACTACAACGCATCCTCCGACAAGCAGGCATCGATGTGTTCCACTCAGCCCCCAGCAAACTCCAAGGACTTCTACATACCCACAAGGACAAACCGGACCCAAACAACAGAGCGGGAGTCTACCGGATCCCCTGTGAGTGCGGTAAGGTGTACATCGGGGAAACAAAACGCAACCTCCCCATCAGATTGAAGGAACACCGAGCACACGGCCGCAGAGGAGATTTCGAGAAGTCCGCCATCGTCAAGCACTCGCACATCAAGGACCACCAAATCGACTGGCAGGCAGCCCAACTCATCACACCCATCGACGCATGGCACCCCAGACGCATCAGAGAGGCCATCGAGATCGTCAAACACGACACTGTGCCACAGGACATCGGTTTCTTCATCAGCGACATTTGGCGACCCATACTACAGACTGAAGGATCTTCTATATCCAAAGTCCATAACCAACCCCAGACTGAGGGATCCCCTATATCCTAAGTCAACCACCCTCCTTCCCTGTGCTTGTTAACAACTGATTCAGTTCAGTGAGCACACTCCTCTCCCCTTACACCTAGGATCCTAGTCCCATAGTCTCACAGTTTCCCGCCTGCGCGCCTCAACGAACTAATCCTCCAGCAGGGGATGATCCTCCAGCAGCCTACTTAAGCAGCAGCAGTTTCAAGAGTCCGGCATTCTCCTGAGGACGATCAGAGCATACTGATCGAAACGTCGAGTTGTACCCCCAGTTCTTTTCAGAACTAATTACTACTCAATTGAGATTCTTACATGGTGTCACCGCAATTAGTCTTACTTATCATTCTCACCATGCAAAGCTACAAGTTTTACCTATTACAAACATAGTTTATTCAAACATTAAGTACTGCAATACACAGTCTCTGTGGCGCGTTCAGCTGTTAACCGAAAGGTTGGTGGTTCGAATCCACCTATGGACGGCTCTTAAACGAAAGGTTGGCAATCTATCCAACCACGGTAAAGGTAAATTTTGTTTTAGCTAGATTAAATATTACAAACATAGTTTAATAAAACATTGATTATTTCAATATGCAGTCTCTGTGGCGCAAAAGGTTGTTAAACAGGTTGTTAAAATTTTGTTTTAGCTAGATTAAATTTTACAAACATAGTTTATTCAAACATTAAGTACTGCAGTATACAGTCTCTGTGGCGCAATTGGTTAGCGCGTTTGGCTGTTAACCGAAAAGTTGGTGATTCAAATCCATCCAGGCACGGCTACTACCCGAAAGGTTGGTAAACTATTCAACCAGGGTTAGTCAAATTTTGTTTTAGCAAGATTAAAGATTACAAACCTAGTTTAATCAAACATTGACTACTACAATACACCGTCTCTGTGGCGCAATTGGTTAGCGCGGTCGGTTGTTAACCGAAAAGTTGGTGGTTCGAATCCACCCAGAGACGGCTGTTAAACGAAAGGTTGGTAATCTATTCAACCAGGGTTGTTATAATTTTGTTTTAGCCAGATTAAATATTACAAACATAGTTTATTCAAACATTAAATATTGCAATATACATTCTCTGTGGCGCAATTGGTTAGCGCGTTCGGCTGTTAACTGAAAGGTTGGTGGTTCGAATCCACCCAGGGACGGATGTTAACCGAAAGGTTGGAAATCTAGTCAACCAGGGTTGGAATTTTTTTCTTTTAGCCAGTTTAATTATTACAAACATAGTTTATTCAAACATTGATTACTTCAGTATACAGTCTCTGTGGCGCAATTGGTTAGCGCGTTCGGATGTTAACCGAAAGGTTGGTGGTTCGAATCCACCCAGGGACGGCTGTTAAACGAAAGGTTTGTAATCTATTCAACCAGGGTTTGTAAAATTTTGTTTTAGCTAGATTAAATATTACAAATATAGTTTATTCAAACATTAATTACTGCAATATACAGTCTCTGTGGCGCAATTGGTTACCGCGTTCGGCTGTTAACCGAAAGGTTGGTGGTTCGAATCCATCCAAGGACGGCTACTAACCGAAAGGTTGGTAAACTATTCAATCAGGGTTAGTCAAATTTTGTTTTAGCAAGATTAAAGATTACAAACCTAGTTTATTCAAACATTGACCACTAAAATACACCGTCTCTCTGGCGCTATTGGTTAGCGCGTTCGGTTGCTAAGCGAAAGGTTGGTGGTTCGAATCCACCCAGGGACGGCTGTAATTCACTCCGATGTGGGAGGTACCCACGACTTTATTCGAAGAGCCTATCTCTCCTCTTTTCAGTGGCATCCCTATTAATGATATTAAAATTATTATCTATGGATTCCCAATGAATTTTTTACATCCAAATAACTTGCACACATGCCCTGCTATGGTCTAGTATTATTTTCAACCCCAGATGACACACGACGGCTGTGTAGTGTAGCTCTCTCCTGTATGACCTGGCAAACAGTAAACAGCCATATACTTATGCAGCATATCTCTCAGCCATATCTCTCCAGCATATAACAGAACCCAGACACTCTGTCTGGATGGGGGGGGGGGTGGGAGTTATGCTTGGCACTGGCATGTCGCAAGACATCAAAGAGCACAGCCTGATGCCAAACAGATGGTTCCACTTATCAGAGGGTTAGATCTGTGTAGGTCTTTATGTGTACACAATGGATGGTTGATTTTGTGCACAGACATATGGCAGCAATTTCTTTTCCAGCCCAGGAAAAAGAAAACTACACAGCTCTGGGAAATGACACCCCTTCTAAGATATGTGGAATGGTCCAATTTAGGATATCAATGACTCCCAGGCCTCTGTGGCTTTTTTTCTGTGAAAAACAATGAAATAAATAACTTCTGCCTCTCGCGAGTGGAGGGCCATCACATCGGAGTGTTTTAAACGAAAGGTTGGTAATCTATTCAACCAGGGTTGTTAAAATTTTGTTTTAGCCAGATTAAATATTACAAACATAGTTTATTCAAACATTAAGTAATGCAATATACATTCTCTGTGGCGCCATTGGTTAGCGCGTTCGGCTGTTAACAAAAAGGTTGATGGTTCGAATCCACCCAGGGACGGCTATTAACCGAAAGCTTGCTAATCTATTCAACCAGGGTTAGTAAAATTTTGTTTTAGCAAGATTAAATATTACAAACATAGTTTATTCAAACATTGAGTACGTAAATATACAGTCTCTGTGGCGCAATTGGTTAGCGCGTTCGGCTGTTGACCGAAAGGTTGGTGGTTCGAATCCACCCAGGAACGGCTGTTAAACGAAAGGTTTGTAATCTATTCAACCAGGGTTGGTAAAATTTTGTTTTAGCCAGATTAAATATTACAAACATAGTTTATTCAAACATTGTGTACGTAAATATACAGTCTCTGTGGCGCAATTGGTTAGCGCGTTCAGCTGATAAACGAAAGTTTGGTGGTTCGAATCCACCCAGGGACTGCTATTAATCGAAAACTTGCTAATCTATTCAACCAAGGTTAGTAAAATTTTGTTTTAGCAAGATTAAATATTACAAACATAGTTTATTCAAACATTAAGTACTGCAATATACAGTCTCTGTGGCGCAATTGGTTAGCGCGTTCAGCTGATAAACGAAAGTTTGGTGCTTCGAATCCACCCAGGGACGGCTGTTAAACGAAAAGTTGGGAAACTATCCAACCACGGTGAGGTAAATTTTGTTTTAGGTAGATTAAATATTACAAACATAGTTTAATCAAACATTGATTATTTCAATATGCAGTCTCTGTGGCGCAAAAGGTTGTTAGTCTATCCAACGAGGAATGGTCAAATTTTGTTTTAGCCAGTTAAAGATTACAAACCTAGTTTAATGAAACACTGACTACCGCAATGCACCGTCTCTGTGGCGCAATTTATTAGCGCGTTCGGCTGTTAACCGAAAGGTTGGTGGTTCGAATCCACCCAGGGACGGATGTTAAACGAAAGGTTGGTAGTCTATTCAACCAAGGTTGGTAACATTTTGTTTTAGCCAGATTAAATATTACAAACATAGTTTATTCAAACATTAAATACTGCAATATACAGTCTCTGTGGCGCAATTGGTTAGCGCGTTCGGCTGTTAAACGAAAGTTTGGTGCTTCGAATCCACCCAGGGACGACTGCTAAACGAAAGCTTGGCAATCTATCCAACCACGATGAGGTAAAGTTTGTTTCAGCTAGATTAAATATTACAAACATAGTTTAATCAAACATTGATTATTTCAATATGCAGTCTCTGTGGCGCAAAAGGTTGTTAGTCTATCCAACGAGGAATGGTCAAATTTTGTTTTAGCCAGTTAAAGATTACAAACGTTTTTAATCAAACATTGACTACTACAATGCACCGTCTCTGTGGCGCAATTGGTTAGCGCGTTCGGCTGTTAACCGAAAGGTTGGTGGTTCGAATCCACCCAGGGACGGCCGTTAAACGAAAGCTTGGAAATCTAATCAACCAGGGTTGGAAAAATTTTGTTTTAGCCAGTTTAATTATTACAAACATAGTTTATTCAAACATTGAGTACTTCAATGTACAGTCTCTGTGGCGCAATTGGTTTGCGCGTTAGGCTGTTAACCGAAAGGTTGGTCGTTCGAATCCATCCAGGGACGGCTGTTAAACGAAAGGTTTGTAATCTGTTCAACTAGGGTTGGTGAAGTTTTGTTTTTTCTAGATTAAATATTACAAACATAGTTTAATCAAACATTGATTATTTCAATATGCAGTCTCTGTGGCGCAAAAGGTTGTTAGTCTATCCAACGAGGAATGGTCAAATTTTGTTTTAGCCAGTTAAAGATTACAAACCTTTTTAATCAAACATTGACTACTACAATGCACCGTCTCTGTGGCACAATTGGTTAGCGCGTTCGGCTGTTAACCGAAAGGTTGGTGGTTCGAATCCACCCAGGGACGGCCGTTAAACGAAAGCTTGGAAATCTAATCAACCAGTGTTGGAATTTTTTTGTTTTAGCCAGTTTAATTATTACAAACATAGTTTATTCAAACATTGAGTACTTCAATGTACAGTCTCTGTGGCGCAATTGGTTTGCGCGTTAGGCTGTTAACCGAAAAGTTGGTGGTTCGAATCCATCCAGGGACGGCTGTTAAACGAAAGGTTTGTAATCTGTTCAACTAGGGTTGGTAAAATTTAGTTTTTGCTAGATTAAATATTACAAACATAGTTTATTCAAACATTGAGTATTTCAATATACAGTCTCTGTGGCGCAATTGGTTAGCGCGTTTGACTGTTAAACGAAAGTTTGGTGGTTCGAATCCACTCAGCGACGGCTGTTAAACGAAAGGGTGGCAATCTATCCAAATACAGTGAGGTAAATTTTGTTTTAGCTAGATTAAATATTACAAACATAGTTTAATAAAACATTGATTATTTTAATATGCAGTCTCTGTGGCGCAAAAGGTTGTTAGTCTATCCAACGAGGAATGGTCAAAATTTGTTTTAGCCAGTTAAAGATTACAAACCTAGTTTAATCAAACATTGACTACTACAATACACCGTCTCTGTGGCGCAATTGGTTAGCGCGTTCGGCTGTTAACCGAAAGGTTGGTGGTTCGAATCCACCCAGGGACGGATGTTAAACGAAAGGTTGGTAATCTATTCAACCAGGGTTGTTTTCATTTTGTTTTAGTCAGATTAAATATTACAAACATTGTTTATTTAAACATTGAGTAACCAATATACAGTCTCTGTGACACAATTGGTTAGCGCGTTCGGCTGTTAACCGAAAGGTTGGTGGTTCGAATCCACCCAGGGATGGCTGCTAACCGAAAGGTTGGAAATCTAGTCAAACAAGGTTGGAAACATTTTGTTTTAGCCAGTTTAATTATTACAAACATAGTTTATTCAGACATTGAGTACTTCAATACAGAGTCTCTGTGGCGCAATTGGTTAGCACGTTCGGATGTTAACCGAAAGGTTGGTGGTTCGAATCCACCCAGGGACGTTTGTTAAACGAAATTTTGGCAATCTATCCAACCACGGTGAGGTAAATTTTGTTTTAGCCAGATTAAATATTACAAACATAGTTTATTGAAACATTGAGCTCTTCAATATACAGTCTCTGTGGCGCAATTGGTTAGCGCGTTCGACTGTTAACCGAAAGGTTGGTGGTTCGAATCCACCCAGGCACGGTTGTTAAACGAAAGGTTGGTAATCTATTCAACCAGAGTTGTTATCATCTTGTTTTAGCCAGATTAAATATTACAAACATAGTGGGGTGTCGTGGCCGAGCGGTCTAGCTTACCGGATTTAAGTTCTGGTGTTAGCAACATAATGTGGGTTCGAATCACGGCCGTGACACTTGTGTCCTTGAGCAAGACACTTAATCATAATTGCTTCTCTCTACCCAGGGGTTAAATGGGTACCTGTGAAGACAGAGTTGGTTTGCTCTATATGCGCTAGAAATGGCAGCAATTGAGCTGTATACTCCCCAGGGAGCTGAGATGGTTTCAGGAATGATTTATGAGCCTTATGAGCAGGGATACTAATATAATGCGCCTTGAGCACCACTTAGTTGGTGGATACGTGCGCTATATAAATCCAAACATTATTATTATTTATTCAAACATTAAGTACTGCAATATACAGTCTCTGTGGCGCAATTGGTTAGCGCGTTCGGATGTTAACCGAAAGGTTGGTGGTTCGAATCCACAAAGGGACGGCTGTTAACCGGAAGGTTGGTAATCTATCCAACCAGGGTTGGTAAAATTTTGTTTTAGCCAGATTAAATATTACTAACCTAGTTTAATCAAACATTGAGTACTACAATACGCCGTCTCTGTGGCGCAATTGGTTTGAAACAGCTGTTAACCGAAAGGTTGTCAATCTGTCCACCCAGCGACGTTTATTTTCGTTCTTTTTCGAAAAGAGTTTACATAAAATAGAGTAATCAAACATTGAATACTCAAAACAAAACGTCTCTGTGGCGCAATTGGTTAGCGCGTTCAGCTGTTATCCGAAAGGATGGTGGTTCGAGTCCACCCAGGAACGGTTCAAGTGTATTTTTACCGATATTGAACGCTTATAAATACCTTATACGGGGTAAAAGGTTAAATTTCATTCGGCTGTTAACCGAAAGGTTGGCAGTCTATCCAATCAGGGATGGTTAAATTTTGTTTTATCCAGATTAAAGTTACAAACCTAATTTAGTCAAACATTGAGCGATGCAAACGCAACGTCTCTGCCGGTCACGCTGCAGCGATTACAAGTAACGATAACGAAAACGACGCAAAAGAACGCATTATATTGGTTAAATTGTACCGCGCGGAATACGTGCACGCTTATTTAACCAATCGATGGCGTTCACTAGCAGCGTTCTCGTTCTCCTTACTCGTTATCGCTGCAGTGTGACCGGCCCTTTAACCGAAAGGTTGATGGTTCGAATCCACCCAGGGACGATTCAACTGTTTTTTTCTTCCGAGATGATTGAACACTTATAAATACCGTATACATGGTAAAACGTTATATCGCATTCGGCTGTTAAACGAACGGTTGGTACCGGTAGTCTATCCACTTAGAGATGGTTAAATTTTGTTTAATCAAACATTGAATAATAGAATACACTGTCTCGGTGGCGCAATTGATTAGCGTGTTTGGATGTTAACTGAAAAGGTGGTGGTTCGAATCCACCCAAGGACTGGCTATTCAAATATTTTAAAATTTAATTGTTAACAACATCAAACTCCAATGGCTGGTTTTGATGTATTTTGATGTCCCAAGTCCAAGTCTAAAAGTTGAGTGGTAGTGTTACTGTATGGTGTTGAATTTTGGTGGATTTAGGAAGGTTCTTAGCCAAAACCATGATGGGGGTATTAGGGATAACCTACATAACCGAGGTCACCCTCAAAATGACGTGCACGGAGTGGATATACTGGTTTAAAGGCCTAATAAAATTTTGATACAAAGTATGGGTCCATGGTTGGATTAAAACCACCATCATCCTGCGGGTTAACAGCCTAACGCGATATCCGATTGCACCAACGCGAAGGTGCATTATCGTATTTTATATTTGACTATCACTTGTTAGCGTGCGCTATTGACTCCATTCACATTCACGTGACAACGATATTAGGGAATTTGTTTGCTTTGGGTAAGGACATTTGAACATAATTAATGCATTTTAACCGCTACGATGAGCACGGAATAGATTCGACCATGTTTAGAACATTAATACCTTGTAGCTGTGCATTGAGCATACACACGCAAATATTTCTTGTCAGTCATCTCATCATTGTCTTCTTTCATGCTCATCCGATATGAAACCGGATTCGTTTCCACACGAAGTACTTTGGATCCGACAAGGTACTTATAAATGTAAGTTGACCAGTAATCCTGTAAATAAAAAGTAACATTATTACTGAAATATAAACTTGTATTTAGCTGAACGTCAGAGACTGCATCCAGGCGTTCCCATTACAGTATTTTTTCGTAGGATGAACCACCCTGTTAATTACCGTCGTTAATTACCATCGATGTGCATTAGTCGGGCACTTCAAGGAAGTTTCAAGGGGCACACACAAATTTTGGGGGCCCTTTGGCATTTTTCTGTGGATTTTTCAGATGTGGTTTTGGGGGGCCTTAACGGGGATACCCCCATCACCAGGTGCCCCGTAGCTATACGCAACTAATGTCACTCCTTCACAAAAACAAAAATACAATACAGTCGACGTTAAAACTGGTATAAACTACAAATGTTGATGAGTCAAATAAACAATGGCCGTCAGTGTATGATGCCTATTGGTAATTTAATATAAATAGACATAAAAAAATCGCACCGGTTTTGGCTCAAGGTTTTCCAGATCTAGCATGGTATAGTTTCCGCCATAGTAAGCTTGCCGAATGACCACATCCAGACCCATGCTGGCACTCATACCAAGTTTATCGAGAAACCTGCGTAATACAAATATTTTTATTTGAAAAAGAAGCACCATAATAAGTTTGCACAGTCTGTTAACAGTTACATTAATTGTGAGTTACAAATTTAAAGGTTTCCCTGAAAATATGTTTAGGCTTAATTAATCTGTTTTAATTGTATACAAATTGTGTATTTTAAAGGACATGACATTAATAAAAATGAATAACAGATTTCCATAAAGCTTTCTTGGTGAATAAGGAGAGTCGAATTATCACCAGTTCTTCTCAGAGCCAACAATTATAACAACTCCTAATTAATGATTGTTACATCATGGTGCTACCGCAAACCTTACTGTACTATGCAAAGCTTCAAATCCTACCTCATATATCATAATATCAAACATCCCTTGCAATATTTCTCCCAAATTTTAAAATAGGCCAATGTCAAATTATTTGCCAACTACTTTCGACTAAATACAAACCTGACAACAGATTCGACGTAAGAATGAGTAAAGTTTGTGTTTTGCCAATGGAACAATGATAAATGCATTTCCGTTAACAATTCTAAATGCATGTTGTTAACGACACAACGTTATTAACTTTTCAATGTCATTAAGCTTTTATGAATGCCTATTATCTTTAATAATCTACAATGAGACCAAAAAAGAATACCAATGTTTTTACGTTTCTCTTCAAGACAAAAAAATAAGATTAGTTTCTTCGTTTATACTTGAATTGAAGAGGAATAACATGCGATATCGTGACCAGAACTGAATAATTATAATATTAGACAACGATGTTATGAACAGTTCCAATATTAATGAAAAGTGCGTCGAGTCAATGTTAATCCTTGTATTGTTCGTAAGAGAACCCACGAAACTTATCATGAAAGAGAAGGGGTTTGCAATGTGTTGCAATGTGCAGAAAATTGTGCAGAAGCTCTTTGAAATCTATGTAAAGAGTGTAAAAAAGTAAGTAATATTTTCGTAAGACTTATTATTATTATTATTTTTAATTGTATTTCATACATCATCTAACAGTACAAGCCCCAGTGACAGAATGGATATAACCCCTCTATAGATTATTTTGTTCTTTCGCGTACATTGCTTTAATAATAGTACAGGAAACCTACGGCTTAACGTCCCATTCGAAGGACGCAGCAATCATACGGTGTCCTGTTCAAGGACACAAGAACCGCGACCGGCCAGGCCGGAATTCGAATCCACATTCGGTGCACTAGACCGCTCGGCCATGACACTTGATAACATAAAGATATAGGCCTATCTTTAGTTGGTAAACTCAAACTTACAAGAATCCCGCTACGTATCTGTCGGACAGGTTCTTGGCCCCTCCCCCAAATGCGCTCCCAGTCTCTCCGAGCCACACCTTCCTCCCTTTCGGGTAAAACTTCGCCACAATCGAGTTCACCAGGTTGATCTTATCCCAAAGTGATTTGTATATTTCTGGGTCCAGAAAATCGTCCGATGTAGCCGTCCTACCATTCATATAGTAACTATGAAATGTGGTGGCGTTCGTCGCGTTGGTCGTCGAAAGAAATCTGTCATAAATATTTAGAAACGGGAGTTGAAACAGAACATAGGTTTAAAGACAAACTATCAAGTACCGACAAGGTAAATCTTTATTAGATGTCGATTTACCCACTGTTAATTAACCTTAAGTTTGAGAATAACTAGGCCTATAATGTGTTAAATTGTTTTACAGAATTACCTTAAATTTAAATATTTGTATTAAGGATCTGATGTATTATTGTGTATACAATTAGTAGAATTATATTTTGACTGAGTTATAATGTATAAGGTAAAACCTACATTGTTTTCCTCTGAAATACGACGACCAAATTAACATAATTTTTCACAGGTTGGTTTCGAAGCAAATTAAATCGTCATTACGTGATTAGACGTGGCTCTTTACCAATGAGGGTATGGAGTTAATAAGACACTAGCAGGGCCGTAGCCAAAGGGGTGTGGAGAGGGTGTGACAACCACCAAAATTGATTTTTCAGTCAGCAAATCGTGACTCAGTCTGCAAATTAACCACCACCCCCGGAATCCGCCAATGATCCGCCAATGACCGGCTTACTATTGGAAATTATACCTGTTCAAAATGTGCCTTTGTTTAGTTTTTAACACGCCGCCAACATCTGGACCGAACACCGAGGCGCCAGCGTATTTAGATCTATTCTGAAGAATCGCACGAAGCAAGTTGAAATCATGGCCAATCTGACTGCCAGAAAGACTGATATTGTCTTTCTTCTTGTAGGAATTTGGTTCTGTGGAGAAATGAGAAGTCCTTTTAATGAACACGTTCATGAAAATACCTTATATAGTGTATGATTTTTACTGCTACTTTCACTTTTTTTCATGCACTCGAGTATGAGTATGAGTTTGATTCATGCATCATAAAATCATCCAGAGCATAAACTTCTATAATATAAAGGGAAGCAAGGGATAAAACATGTGGAATATGATTGATCAGAAATATTATTGTACGGGTCATGTTCTTTAATAGAGGAAAGAAAAGAGAGTCTCTCCACACACGCAATACCATCTTGCTTTTGTCCATACACATTCACATGACTAAACAAGGGCTGGACAGAATAATATAGTCTGGCTGTGCCCTTCATGATGTGCCCTTCGCGCATGGAGACAAATTGTATCATCAAACTAAGCTGTGAAAGTCTCATCACAATAGGTGCTCAAATTTTCAGAAAACGAGGAGGAACTATTAATGCTTTTTAATGGTTTTATGTTTATCAATACGATGCCAGACGGCACTAACTTATTGAAATTCGACATAGTAATATTCTCCTGATATTCTCCTTTCTCCTGAGGACGATCAGAGCATACTTCTCGAAACGTCGAGTTGTACCTCCAGTTCTTTTCAGAACTAATTACTACTCAATTAAGCATTTCACATGGTGTCACCGCAATTACTCTTACTTATCGTCCTCACCATGCAAAGCTACAAGTTCTACATAGTAATATTCCTTTCTTTCTAAACAGGATGAAAGCCCTTCAGTTGTACCAATTTACACCAAATAAGCGTTATATACAACTAATTTTGTCCTTTTCCTCAAGTCAAGTCTTAGACGTCCCTTCCCTCTTATAAGACAATTATTAGACATCCCTTCCTTTCCCTCTAAGACAGACCATCTACATACCATTGCCTAATTCCCACGCCACTTCATAAGTATTGTAATCAAGGAGCTCCTCGGCGTTAGTTGGGTCCCATTGTCCATCCTCCGTCCGTAACAACAGATTCAGACCAAAGATTAATTTTAGTCCGGTATCGGAGCAAAACTTGTTGATACCGTTCCAATCTTCGGCTGTACAAAAATCAAGGTAGAAAAATAGTCTCAATGAGATTGTTAAATTACAAGATCATGATTATATAGGTTGGTGAAATTATTGCGTCGGGTGATAAACAATTGATTTAATTTTGCCCGACACACGTCTTTGTAAGGGAAAATTTAATCAAAAGATCATTATTGTTGATGACTAATCTGACTAAACATGCACCTCTACGTCCTCTGCCTTGACCGCTTCTGCCGTTGCCGTTCCAGCTTGAACAGACACCAAGGGCGCAACCACGTGTTGAAAGTTGGGGGGGTCCCAAGTAGCCAATAGCAACGTGATCTGCGGGCGAGCGAAGCGAGCACGCCACTAGCAGCTGGGGTCTTGGTTCAATATCACGTATTTCAGCGTGTTGATGGAAGTGTTGCATGTCATGAATGACATTACTAGGATCATGTATACATAAAATACCAAAATGTTCCAGAAGTTGGGGAGGTCCACATAAAAGTAGGGGGGTCGTGACCCCCCGACCCCCCAGTGGTTGCGCCCTTGACAGACACACGCCAAAGACGTCTGTCAAGTCTTCCAATTATTGGTGGACATTGGAGCATGCACAATTAAGATGCCCTTTTGTGCAATCAGAGCTTGATGCTGTGTCTGCTACACTGACTATTACATAGACGTCCAAATGCAGAACATGCTGTGAATCTGCAGTCTTTTGCGACGGTGCTGCCAAAGTGCTTGAATAACTGAACGGTTTTTAAGTGGTTCACCATTCAACATGCTTGTCGGCTCATCGTACTGCATTCCAGAGGTTGGTTGGTATAGCCCCTTTCCCACTTACACGATTTTTGCTACGGTAGAGCACGATTTTTCAATTATTTACAATCGCAACGGCGTCGTGGCCATGTTCGTGGTCAATCGTGGTCCACCGTAGCGTACCGTAGTAGATCTTGATGGCACCGTGGAGTAGCACGATTTTTTTGGAATGTTCAAAAAAATCTTGCTCTACCGTAGCGGTGGAAAAAATCGTGGTCCACCGCAGCAGCATCGTATTACAGTCGTACCGTTGTCTTGACGTTGTTGTGGTATGTCGTGACGGCGTCTTGTTCATTCGTACTCATTCGTGGTGGCCGCAACACCTACGGTAGGCCAAGACTTCGCTACGATGCCGCTACGATGGTACTGCGACCTAGCAAGACTTAAACAAGACGCCAACAAGACGCCAGCAAGAACAACAACGACAAAATCCAAATAATTATAAATTCACCATTTGCGCCTTTTCCGTCATGTGATTAATTAAATCGTACAGGCTTCTTGTTAAATCATACTGGCGTCGCACTGGCGTCTTGTGAAATCGTACTGACGCCGTAGTGACGTCGTAGTACAATCTTGGCATTTCTTGGTACGCCGTGACAAATCTTGACGATGTCGTAACTCTACCGTAACACTGTCGTGGCACTATTGCACTACTGCCGTACCACATCTTGACGGCGTCTTGATAACGTCTTGACAAGACGTAGAATTCGATTGACTTTGAACTTTTTGAGTGTGAATTGCTACGGTACAGCACGACTGAGCACGATTTTTCAACTTTGAAAAATCGTGCTCTACCGTAGCAAAAATCGTGTAAGTGGGAAAGGGGCTTAAAGAACCTCAGTCTTTCCGATGTTGATGGAGAGTCCCTAAAGCAACAGATGCAGCACCAAATTTATCTAACATCTTCTGCAAGTTGCTTTTGGAATGGGGACTAGTCCAGTGTGGTCAGCATAAGAATCTCGCACACATTCGTTGCTTTGAGATGACGTATATTGAAAGAGCTTTCCGTCAGTGCGAGTGGTTAGGTACACTCCTTCGGTATATTATACGTCCCGGATTGCAGCATCCAACAATGTAGGGGCCAGAGCACATCCCCGTTTTACGCTCTGTACTACAGAGAAAAGAGAAGTGGCCTCACCATCACTAGCACCTGGGCTTGCATGGCTTCATGGAAACCCTGCAGGATGGACACAAACTTTTCCGGACAGCAATACTTCAGAAGAAGACGCTAGAGGCAGAATCGACTGGCCGAGTCAAATGCCCTTGAGAAATCTATACAGAAGATATTCAGAGGCATGTTCTACTCAGCCGACTTTTCCTGAAGTTGAGATTTTATAGTGAAAATCATAGCAATGGTGCTACGACCCACACATAAACCACACTGTGATTTGGGGAGAATGTCGTTGGCTTTTGCCAAGGATCTTGCCGGCAATTGAGAGTACCGGTAGTGATATACAGAGGTAGTTGCCACAGTCCTGACGGTTGCCCCTTTTCTTGTATTTGGTGACGATCAAAGCATCCTTACAGTTTTCGATTTATAATAGACACTATGAAGAACTTTACCCTGAAAATCTGTTTTACCGTGAAATAAATAGTTCACGGCAATTTCACGATGACACAACACCATGAAAACGCAATGAAATACTCTTGGATTTCCTTCGCCGTGAAAACGCTGTGAAAATGCCATGAACTTCTCGTGGCAGTTTTGGGGCAGCTCATTAATTCTCGAGAGCACCATGAATTTGCTGTGAAATCATGGTGGACATTATTGCCAATATCTGAGAGGAAGAGACACTGTGAAATTGCCGTGAACTTGCTGTGAAATTACAGTGAACTGTTATTTCACGGCAAAATGGATTTTTAGGGCATTTTCAGGGTGAAGTTGTTCATAGTGAGAGATACCTCTATTAATATTAGAGATGTCTATATTAGAAATAGATTAAATAGGTAAATGTTACGCCATAACCTTTTATTTTCTAGCTAGGGGGCTACAAAGTGCATGTAGCGAATACATGTCACGGCCTTTACATACAGGGTACATTATATAGCTGCTAAATAACCTGGTTGTGAAGAGTGCAGTGTCACTCCCGCCCAGCTAGACCTGCATTTTTATAACAGATGTTAAATCGAGAACAATAAAACCAACACTCCCTTTAGGGTTCCCCTTAATTAACCAGTAAGCTTCCTGTCCATGTCTAAGCATTTAATGAATGATTAATAATATCAGAAGTCTACTACCTACATGAATCGTGCCAGCCTGCTGTAATCCATACCGAGGCATGTACTCCAAATGGCCACAGACACAACAAGCATGGTAATGAGTTTTGCTCCCCTGCCCTACCTGCCGTAAGGCACCATACAATTAGGCGCTTGACGCGCTAAGTTAGTTCCTAGAACTAAAAGCAATATTAAACTAGACGTGGGCGAACCATCATCTGTGGAGAGAATACGCAAAGGTTCGCGCACGAGATACAGTTCACTAAAACGCTGAGTTAGTCTCCCAGACTGTGGAACAATACGTCATGAATGGCCCAAATCCATTGTTCTTGGAGTACTATGCCGTGGACTAGAATAGTACACAAGTGGCACACTTCATGTAGGTAATATAAATCTGACAATATACTTACGGCACATAATATGTGTCTTGTTCACATCCAGGAGGTCACATGGGCTTTTGAAAAGAAGGAAGTCCTGTGCCGTGCCACCGAGACGCAGATAAGCTGGGGAGAGGGCGCGTGTTAGGGTGTGCAACTTGGTTGAACTGTTACAATAGAAGAAATACAGTATTGATGACAAAATGATAGTTCAAATATATATTTGTCACAGAGAAGCATGATAATATTTTACACAGTAAATTTGGATAAGAGGTAAGGTATACGATATTTACCAAATTGTTGAATATCAATGTTGCACGGGCCTGCCGATTTTTTTTTAAATTTATTTATTTGTTTTTATTAACATAATATTTTAAAAAGGGAACAGAGATACGGTACATGAAGTTGTTTTAAGCGGTGTTTTGGAGTAGGGAAGGGGGAATTACCCCCAACCCAGGCATGCATCCGAAATTTTAGCTCACAGATGTACCTGGCACATCTACCCCCCCCCCCTACATTTTCCATACAAAAACAAAACAACTTATTTAGCTGAAACTTTCACATGATGCTGGTTGTTTAATATATATTTGTATTCTTAGAAATAATTTTGCTAACATTAGGAGCAATTTTGCCAACATTACTTATGCTGTAACTTCCCTTTAATTCAAACAGTTTTACCTGAAACTGAAATTGCCCCAGTTTCTGTTCATGGTATTAACATCAACCGCAACAGACAGGAATCGATCGTCCGTCACATGGATCGGTACATTCGCACGTACATTGACTTCATAGTTGACTGCCGTCGATGGTGCTTGAAGACTTTTATTATTTCTTATCCTGCCAAAACAGTTAGGAATGAGAGGGTAAATTTAAAATATCATGGTACACCAAACCGAAATAAAGTGCATAAAACACATCAAACGATGATATAAAAAATCCGCGTGGAGAAAATAATATGAATTTGCAATACTCAATGAAGATTCTGGGGAAAAAACAGCAAAAAGTTGTTTTTAAAAATTCAAAATTTTAAAGGTGTAAATTTGAACCTTTTAGTAGTAGACTTTTCTGTGGTTCATTTAGTGCAATTTTGTTAAGACGTTTGTATTTCAATCCAATCATATTGTCATGGTTACTAGTACAACAATTTCAATTAAAATAATAAAATAATAAAATAACATTACAAAGCGTACTTTGGGTGAAGGCCAGGCTTTCTGATCCTAGCATCATAGGGTCGCACACCCCGACTCCTGTAGAGTCTTTATTCTGGGTAAAGAAACTCCATAGGCTATAGGCCTATATTCTAATATATGTTTACATAATATGGTTTCAATCTGTTTCCTTTTAAGTAGTAGGGGAGGGGCACCACAATAGTCCTACTTATATCTAAAACACAGTTTTTAATTGAATTGATAAACATTATTCTTACTGTATCTGTGGTGTAACATCCACATTTACGAGAAAAACTGGTGGAACAAAGACTAACGTAATTATGACGTATGATACAGCTGAACGGAACATGGTTGTACCACACGAATCTGTAAATAAAAAGAAACAACTTAGAAACAAATTCATTCCCACAAACATATTACAAAATAACACCAAACTAAAAAAAAACTCTGGCATGAGAATAGGGTACGAATTGCATCAGAGCTAAATATTTTTTACGAACAACGCAAATAGTAAATGTGTATGAGGTGGTTTTCTACCCGAGCAACGGGTTTTTGTTGACAAAAATACCACAGTCGCAACCAACTCTTTTTTGTCAAGCCAAGTTCTTTTTTTTTTTTTTTTTTTTTAATTAGTTTTTTATATAGGGAGTTAAATGTTGAGCCCCAGGGTAAGGTAGCCTCGCTACAACTTAGTTATTTGGGGGTACAACCCCACCTACCCTTCAAACATTAAAACAAAACTCAACGGACGAACAGAATTGGACAAAGAACCGCTACACATGCCACTACATGTAAGGGTACGACACTTCCTGCCTGTTCAACTAATAAAATACATGAATATTCATATTTTTAATCAGCACGAAAAGTCTGCATGCCCGTCACCTTTCTTTTTCAATAGCCCATTCGTCATCGTCATATTGTAAAATGTGCATTATATATTCCCCTTTCAACTGAATAAATGTTGTTCAAGTCACATTACAAGTCATTTACTGTCAATTCAATTTCAATCATATAAAATATATCATAAAACGCACCTGTTAAAATGTAATCACATTGTTACATGTTTATTCTGTTTTAAATGTTTTTAAAAGCTGTGGAACAATTTAGTTTTTTCTCTTCAATAATAATTAGATAATAGGCATAATTCATTAATTTGATAATTTGATAATTAACAATGTTCCCTTCCCTTCAGTCAGACCCCAAATCGAATGAGTGACTCAAATCAACATCTCCGTAAAACACGTTACTGTTGTCATAGAGACGTTAAACACGTAACTGTTGTCATAGACCCTCTCAAGTGAAAATATAAGTCAATTAAGCCTTTATTGGCCTACGCTCATATTATACTGAATGGGTTTGCACCATCATTATTTACTACTTTGACTTATATAATCCTTGCCCCTCCCCTTGGGGGTATTGTGGTTCGATGGTTACTTAAGCTATCCGAGAATACCCCCTAACTCGTAGGACTGGTATCTTCAGGTAGCTACATCTTTGTCAAAAACCGGTATGACAAATACCACCCACGACTTAACAACCCAATCCGTATCACACAGGCCATTGCAATCGCACAGCCGCCTAACTACACCATTGTGCATAATCATTGAGCATAATCATTCCAGCTCCAAACGGAGCTCCCTATCACATACCAAAGAAAGGAACAGATCTCTTGATCTTTTCTTACATTTCCACACACAGGAAATAGAAATTAAACCTTTCTAATGTTTTGAAAAAAACACAACCACACAAGAAAATGCGTTGGTTTCAACATCCTTTTGCTACTTGCAAATTAAACCAACTTCCCGCGCTTTTTCTGACGTGCTCTAATCCGGAACCACCACCTAGGACGCAAAGTGCCTTTGTTCACGAACAACCAATGGGAACGCTACAAATTCATGATGCACCCGAGCCAAACACAAAAGGTTTTTGATTGTGACTCATCTCTAGTCCGCAAAACCTCGGCATAAACGCCAACAAAAACCGTACCAAATCATTCAGCCAACATGTCTACCAAACTCAGTAAGACTTTCAAACGGCGATCTCTGAAATTGCGCTCACCGACACCATCTCCATCAAGAACCTCGGATATAACCCCGGATATAACCTCAGTAGCCGACACACAAGCTTCCTCGGGATCAAGCCAGATAATTTGCGGACAACGCCCTTTAATTGATCAACTGGAAGAAACCCTGCTGACCTCGTTCGAGTTACAAGAACAACGAAACTCAACCCCCAAGGAGAAACCCCAACTGACAGAGATCGATTTTAAACGGGTGAAAACTTTGGCAAATACAGTCAGCAATCTGACCACTGCCAAAGTCCACATCACCAGACAAATCGACACACTATCAAGGGCCATCCAACGGGACACTCCACCACCACACATCCAGAACGCATCGCGGCCCCCTCATCCACACCGTAGTCTGACTTTCCGAAAGTCCTTCCGGGACAATTGGGACAGACTCGGCAAAAGGGCCGCGATTGCGTTCACCAAACTAACGTTGGAGGAGTACAACTACCAAGCGGAAGAGGCAGAACAACGACTACTGAAGGCAACCAAGTCGGCGCAAAAAGAGATACGGGACCACTTCCAGACCGAGAGATAGAGAGCTACACGCGGCACAAAAACTGTACGAGTTTTTCTCAAGAGAACAAGCACCCCCGAAACGGGGGAACAAGCGGCCAAGAGAGGGAGTATAAAAAGCTCTTTCGAAACCCACCGGTCTCAAAAAGACCAATTTCCACCGGTCCTTTTCAGGACCACCACATCTTCTCAAAAGAGATATTTCATGCCATTTGTCTACCTTATTACTATCTAATTAATATAATACAAATATACTAGTATATATTATTGGATTCAAAATTCCCAACTATGGCAAAAAGGAAATTTACGAAAGTAGCAAAACATTCACAATCAAAACGAAAATTGAAACGATTTTCATTTGAATGCTCAAATAAAACCAAACAAAACCATATTAGTCAAATAACTAGTTTAGCAGAACAAAGTGAACAATTTATCACAAACCTATCCACAGCGAAGCTATCTCAAATTGAGAAAATTGCTCTGGGTAAAGGTTTAAACTTCATTCCAACCCCTGCTAAACCAACCCGTTCTACTCTCCTGAGTGATATAAATATCTTCCAAAGAAGAATGAGAATTGCATACCTAATGCATAACAAAACTTCCAAAAACCACCCATTTAAACCACCCTCTACCTGGCATCCAAAAACCACACAGAGCGAAACGCTCGAACAATATCTGGAAGCCACAAAATATCAACTTGCTCATATTCGTCTGAGAACTCAGAAAAAGAACATGACAAGCCCTGAACTAACAGCCCTCAAAAAATTGAGGAACAATCCTAAAATCGTGATCAAACCATACGATAAAGGAAGAGGCATTTGCATTTTGAACCGCTCCGACTATTTACAGGTTGGTTACAGACATCTTGAATCAGAGCACTATACAGAGCTTGACCAAGATATAACACCAGAAACCATCCTCTTAGTCCACAATATCCTAACCGAAATGCAAAACAACAACCACATCGATAAGCACACTTTGGCATACCTCGATCCAAGCCCACGGACATGTCACATTCCAACAATGTATTTTCTACCGAAAATTCACAAAACTCCGCCCACAGGCACACCCTCGGAAATATTTCCGAAACAACCCAGGAGAAAATTCCAGTTAAATCCCATTAAGTCCCATTGAAATTTCTAATGGGACCCAACTGGAGTTATGGGATGCCATTATTTCAATGGGATTCTTATGGGATGTATTAACTGGACCCAACTGGACCTAATGGGATGCATTGGGTTCCTGTTCTCATTTCTTCCAAAGGGAATATATATGTGTGGTCCAATAAGGATTGTAACTGGACCTAATGGGTTTCTACAAGTTCCCATTAGTTCAATGGGATTCTTATGGGATGTATTAACTGAACCCAACTGGACCTAATGGGATGCATTGGGTTCCGGTTCTCATTTCTTCCAAAGGGAATATATATGTGTGGTCCAATAAGGATTGTAACTGGACCTAATGGGTTTCTACAGGTTCCCATTAATTTCAGTGGGGTGAAGTGTGGTTCCATAAGAATTGTAACTTGACCTAAAGGGTTATTGCAGGTTCCCATTGATTTAAACGGGACAGTGTGGTCCCACAAGAATAAATACTGCACCTGACCTGATGGGATTTGTTTAGGTTCACATTGAATAAAGCATTGTGCATGTAGTTGGACCTAATGGGTTATTGCATGTACCCATTCATTTCAACAGGCCAGTGTAGAATCCCATAAGAATTGTAACTGGACCTAATTGTAACTGGAAAATAATTTTCATAGGCAACAAAATATTGTATATTATATTCTTTTCACTATGCATGGCTATTTTTTAAACTCTTTTTGGGTACTTAGAATTTTTCTTGAAATGTTTGGACTTTTTAAAAGATATTGTTTGTACTTATCACAAAAAAACTTGCCCTCCATTGACTTTGTACACATCATCTACGCAAGGGAACTTGTTTTTTTTATGCATGGCCATGTAACGCAGAGTACCAATGATTTGCACCAAGCCTGTACAGCAGTACAGTATAAGGCTTGTATGATGCGTGTACCAGCTAAATAACTGTTATTTTCAGTGCACATGTTTGAAATGGCTTGTATTTGCAACAATTCTGTCAATTTAAGTATTGAAATATAACCCACTAGTGATAGTTACTGTAGATTAATAGAATAGAATCAGATGGAGTTATGCTGCGATGAATTTGCTCTGTAGTCGGACATATAACTGCACTAATTAAGTGACTAGTTACGTTACTTGATGATGGTACTATTCTATTGGTATTGTATTATGTACAGTGTACAATACACACAGTTTACATTCATGATGGAAGGCCGCATAACGTTAGAACCATGATGGACAAGACACACGAAGAAAGGTAAGAATTCCATATATACTCAAGCCTGAGAACCTGTGCACATTTTGTCGCAGTTTTCACGAACTGATGCGACCGCTCAAAAATTAAATTGATTTAAAATAAATTTTACTTTTTTAGTTATCAAAGTTTAGAAGGTACTTACTGATACCTTTTTTCTGCCAAATTTCAAGTCTTGAAACGCCTACGTTAATCTCTGTCTCCTTTAAACATTGTTGGATATGTTTGATATGAGAATATGACAATAGTAAAAGTAACAAAATATCTATCTTTGTTTACTTTAGAGTGCTTCATGGATCGTCTCATTCAGATGAGAGCTAATGAGGAAGTGAAAGCTGTTGAGGCTGTGAAGTTTAAGAAGTACATGTATATTTCAGAAAAAATACAGGACATTAATAGACTAATATTATTATTAGGAAACGGATAAATTAGTAAATTGAGTTTGTCATTGGTGATTCGGATGAAACTTTCTCTAAAAATACCTCTGTGCATCTTATGAACATTTTGATTGGTCTATTAATAATGTCCTCTATTTTCTCTCTACAGACCAAAAACATATTTCTTGTATTGTCTATCATACTACAATAGAGGTAATTTTGAAGGGATAAAAATGTTAATTATAAACATGTGGAAAAACACCTACATGTACATGTAAATGTGCTACTGTGCCAGTGACATCGCTGATTATATTTGGCAGAAATTTTATCTAGATCCATTTAGGTGCTTGCCTTTTTCCACATGTTTATAATTAATAACTTTACACTGTTAATTAAGAAGATTCAAGGAGCTTGGTGTGTTTGTGATTTACAAAATTTCAATCCCTTCAAAAGCTATTGTGTGATAGAAAATACCAAAAATAGGTTCTTTGGTGACTTTAATTAGTGCTTGGCGTTTCCACATGTTTGTGATTAATGACTTTAAATTGCCAGTGCCCAGTGGCTTCGCTGATTATATTTGGCAGAAATGTTATCTATCCATTTAGGTGCTTGCCTTTTCAACATTTATGATTAAAACTTTACATTGTTACTAAGATGATTCAAGTGTCTGAAAGACAATTTTTGCTTCCTTTATAGAAGCCTGGTGCTTTTGTGATTAACCAAATTTCAATCAAATAGGTTCTTTGGTGAATTTAATTAGTGCTTGCCTATTCTACAATTTATGATTAATGACTTTACATTTTTACTTAAGACGGTTAAGGTGTCTGAAAGACAATTTTTGCTTCCTTTAAAGAAGCTTGGTGAGTTTGTGATTAACAACATTTCAATCCCTTTAATTTAAAACCTATCGTCTGATAGAAAATACAATAAATATGTTCTTTGGTGACTTTAATTAGTTTATGCAAAGGTCATATCATTAATTAACTTGAATTTAATTTATTAAGTTGAAAAGAAATGTTCCAACAAAACCGCAACATAAACTGCAATATTCACAGTATTATGGAATTTAGATCCATCCAGTTATTGCCATTGCTCAACTTCCTAATGAGATGGTTTTCACCAACAAAGCTTTTAATTTACATGCATATGGATTGAAGTCCGGTTGTTGAATGATGCCAAATATTGTAAAACATTTTTAAATGGTTAAAACTCTTCAGTGACTATTAAAACATATATTAAAGAGATGCTACATCTTTGGTAAGTGTTTGGTTAAGGCATCCATAATGTATAAGAGTGGAGATGTGTGTATAAATAACAAATAACTTGTGAGAATTTCAGCTAGTTTTGTTGGGCCGTTTACGAGAAAAAAATAGTGTAAATGCATTCAGCCTTTTTGTGTACACATTGTAATGGTAAAACAATTATCACGCGTGATAATTTTTGAAATCACAGTTCTTTGGCTATTTTCTTTAAAAAAAAAGACTACTTCAGACGGTATCTTCACAGGATATTTTGTTAATATATTTGTTTCTTACATTTATTACATGTGTTGTATTATCTATATGGAATTCCTACCAGATTTAATAATTGTAAAGAGCTATTAAGTAATATAATTGTATGCCGCCTGTATGTTGTCCAAAATACAAACCAAAACAAACCAAAGTGGATTGCATTATGTATAATTATGTTCGTACATGTATGACCCATAGGCTTCCATTCAGAAGGACTCAATGGGATCCAATTCAACTAGATATAATGTCAGCGTTACTGGATCCCATACAACGGGATCCCATTCAGTTGGACCGAACAGGATCCTAATCATTGGGACCCAATGGGATCCCATTCAATGGGACTCAATATGGAATTTGAGACATTTTCAATGGGATCCCATTGTATGGGATCCCATTGTATGTGATCCCATTGAAAGGGGTCCCATTGAATGAAATCCCATTGAGTCCCATTGTATGGGACCCAATGGGATTTCATTCAATGGGACCCAATGGGATTTCATTCAATGGGACCCAATGGGATCCCATTCAATGGGACCCAATATGGAATTTGAGACATTTTCAATGGGATCCCATTGTATGGGATCCCATTAAGTACCAATGGGATCCCATTATAATGGGATCCCATTACAGATGTCCCAAATTCCATATTGGGTCCCATTGAATGGGATCCCATTGGGTCCCATTGAATGGGACCCAATGGGAATTTTCTCCTGGGAACCTTTTGTTGCATTCAGAAAAGCCCAAAACATTCGGGAGAAACTAATCCGAGCAAATCTCACAAACACAGATCCAAAAGGATCAACTGAGAAACTCGCTCCCACCCCATACGACTCTGGTTTTTTCGAAGAACCAGATGAAACTCTTAATGTTCTGCTTTCCTTATTAGAGGAACAAATCACATAAAAACAACGAACTCTCTCACTCAAACAAAACGGAAACACTACAACTGTTTGAAAAGAACATCATTTCAATGTCTTATCTAAAAAATAAGACAAGAGACCACCAGGCTCATTAATTTGAACCATTACATGCAACTGATGATTGCCGAGAAGGCATGAAAGCTTAGCTATTGCTACTAAAGGATCTGAAAAAATATCCTGTCTCTTCTACACGTTTCCCCAATTTGACCAATCGGTCATTATTGGTACGTTCAAACACAAAAGCCTACTATTCCCACAAAACTCATTGTCAAATGGACAAACTTTGGAAATAGTCAAATACGTACTGTATTTCAATGTGTATAACAAATACATCTTGGAAAACAAAAACAAAAAGTCAACAAAGATGTAGTGTCACTGAATGGGTTTGCACCATCATTATTTACTACAATGATACACCGTGAGGGAGGTAGTAATTTCACAGCAACACAGATGTAAATACATTTAATTCTGCTTTAATTTTTTAATATTTAGCTCAAAATCATTCTCCAACTCCCACAGCTTAACAATCACATGTGTCTCAAAGCCCGCCATCTTTTTCACGACTTCCTGACCTCCTGACCTCGCTTAACAAAGCTGTGGCCAAATAAAACAAAACCACCCATAATTTCTGATGGCGCTGTCTAGCCTGGTGGTTGCTGGTTGGAAGCTGGATAACCCCAAAACCTTTCCCAAGCTTACCACCACGGCTTTCCACACTCCTGCAAGAACATTAAAGAATGTCCAGTGGCTCCTCCAAGCTGTATTTACTGCCCATGGAAGACTGGATACCCCAAGCTTCTCCCAATTGGCAGACCACAACATTCAAGAAAACCACCGTACATCCGGCCTTCCGAAACTATTCGTTTATGTTTTAAGCATACAATGGTCTGTTTAAATTCACGGAAACTCGCTAAATTCCAGAACATCTGGAGATTCTATCAGGCCCGGCGCAGCCATATGGAAACTGGGTAACACAGTCTTTCCCACCAGGCAACACCGAAACCTTCCGCATAGGCTTCAAATATTCCAATTGTCAATTATCAAAAACAACATTCTAGTATGCCACTTACAAATCTAGGAACACACATGTGCATGTAAGGAAACTCCACATAAAAAGGCCGTTAATTTTTAAAGGCCATTTGTAACACGCATGGAAACAGTTTAATTCAGTTCGAGCATCAGCACCAAACCAAGGTTAGGTTTTGCTCAAAGGAAGACCGGATACCCGCAAGCCACTTCCGCAGAACACACCCGAAACCTTGGTCCTGACCAAGTGAACTCAATCTGACCAATTATTGAATACTGACCGAGGCAGTCTGTGTGGACTGTGGGTCTCTTTTGTGGTTCTCTGTGATATTCTGCGTTGGAATGTTCCGTCCAACACCTCCCTAGGAGGCTCCCCTACTAATTCAGGATCTACCCCTTGATTAACCACACATGGGTTTGGAATGTGAGCCGTAGTAATGACAACGTCCCAATCTAAACTGTCAGAGGAATCCGTTACATCACCGCGGACTCCGCTGTCGCCAAGTATTTATGATTTACAGTTTTCTCTGGGCCACCGTTTACCGGACGGATTCGATAAACATCATTTTGCTCGTTTCTCCACAACACAACATACGACTCTCTGCCGTATGCAACTTCCAACTTGTGGCAACCTTTGAAAGCACATTTTCTTAGGAGCACTTGCGACCCTACTGGCAACTGCAGAGCATTGGCCTTGCCATCATGACACTAAAAGGGAATAGTCTGACTTGACATCATCACGACTGTTAACTTACAATGCGAGCAGACCCGGCTAAATGGTCAACCACAACTTGAGCCTTTTCCTTTTCAGGGATGTTACATTGCTCTGCTTTAATGCATCAGAAAGGTCCGACACTAACCGTGCCAACAAACCTGCCTCGGATGTTGCCATATTATTACCGAAATTAGTAATCCCCACTACACCACACAAACTGCCCAAGCCCCTCGCACCGTTAGACTTAATGAAATCTACTTGCACACATGTCCGCAATGTATTAAACTCAGCTTCGCCTCGTTGAATGGAACATTCCATCTTTCAATTCATGAAAATATTCACACCATTGCACTCGTAAACATTCATTATTTGTATACTATTCCAAGCGACAATTATGGGTTAACGCCGGTGTAACACCATGTGTAATAATCTCTTCTTTCTAAAAGTGTGGTTCCGAAAAGAACCTGTTGTGAGGTAGTTCTCGATCATAACACAGACGACGGACAGGTACATGTACACTGTTCGAATCATTGAGAACTATCTTCACTACCGGTTCTTTTCTGAACCACATCACTTCTTCCAAGAAGAGATTAACATGGTGTTACCTGTAAACCTAATTAAAATTATCGCATGCTATTCACTACATAATACCAGCCAGTTTGAAGTAACGTTCTTCCTTTGTCGTAAAATCCCCAATGATTTACTGTGATATAAATAAACCTATAATTAAAGTAACTTTAATTATGATGACTCAACTGATAGTGTTTCTGGCCTTTTATCAAGTCATCAGGTTAGAACAATTGGGTGAACACAGTACCTACTTTACAAACGTCACAAGTCCCGTTTTCGATCAGATGGTGATCCAGCCAAGTAGCCTAGCTCAATCTCTGTATTACATCACATTGGTCCAATGCAAGAAATACACACGACAATCTAAACATAATAGTGCGTGTACAACAATGACCTGTCATGCATGGGACCTGTATGACTTCCGCGCCCAGTCAAGATTCTTTAACAACGACGGAAATGACACTGTAAACAATGAACTTTGGTGATTTTTTTCCCCACCAAATTCAAAAAATAAAATATTCAAGGAATAAACTGTCAATAAATTTGACGATTCGTTTTCAATATGGCGAACACATTAATTTTGTTGATTTGGCACCCCATTTGTGCTAAATAGTACATACAATCCGTAGTTAGGGTGAGTGAAATTTAAACATTTTGGGAGATAAAATACTAAATTTCTCTACAATATTAATATTTCTCTGCTCCAGATGTTTTGGTGATAATTAAACGTTAGTGAAACAACCAACAGCTTATAGTCTTATTTTTATTTTCCATAAAACAATGTTCAAGCTAGTTAGGTTTCTTTTAAAATTGATAGGAATATTTAGACACAACTAATGGAGCAACATCAGGCTATTCAGCAGGAATTGCACTTACTGTACATGTTATATTTCGGGTAAAGTGTCATTTCCTTTTGATTATTCAGTGTTGAATAATATGCTCACGGAACAACCTTTGTAATGAACACGTATGATTCTTCAGTTCCCAATTTAAAGGTAATGTACAGTATTGGTAATGTTAGCAAAACTGCTTCTAAAAGTATACATACTTTCTTTATATAAAGACTAAATTAAACAATCAACATGTGAAAGAGTGCTTCGATCTTTCTTAAATTCGCACTGGCCCCCTCGATCCACCCTTGTCCTCCAATTATTTTTTTAAAGCTGTCTCACTACCTTCTTGCTTTCGCCTCCTCATCGTGAATTTCCGGTCTGATAATGAATATTTATGAGTGGGCAAACCAATTGTTTTACTTTTTATTTATTTATTAATTTTTTAGTAGGTTTAGTAGTTTATGGGTTTTGGGAGTCAAAACACGACAAAAATACATTATTAGGAGTTGACGTTGCGCCACTATACATTGGCTTCCTGTCTGGAGATAGCCACTGTATGTACTGTAGCAGATTCCCATACTCAAAGAGTTAATGAAGGCCTCATTGAAACCGTTTTGGAGAATTATTTCATGTACCTCTGATGCACAGTTAATATAGGTACCCCTCCCTGGCAAACAATATAAACTTGTATGACTCAACTCAATAATTATGTTCCCAGTGACGGACTGCTTTCATTTATTGTACAATAGGAAATCACAAAAGCTGAAAACCAGGCTTATGGTGCCAGGGGCATATAGGGCTTATGAGAAATTCATATGGCACATTTAAAGAAGTGTTCACATCATAATGGGCCGGATAAATAAAAGTTAGCAATTGCTTATCTAGTAAAAGCTCAAGCAATAGCAATTGCTTAACAAGTAAAAGCTCAAGGTTAAGCAATTGCTTAAAAATGTATAAATAACCTTCTTCTTTGACTAGCACCTGTTGCTTGGGTGGGTTAGCAATTGCTTATGGGTATAACAATGATGGGAGGTCAGTTCCGATTAGCCTAGTGGTTGTATATGAGGCATGTGTTAGCAACATGGATGCTGCCGAAGAATTGGGGAGTGGTACAAATAGTGAGCAATCTTTGAACTGTTCGTTAGTATAATCAAAGAGTACCCTGTTCTAATCGAGAAAAGTCAGTTGCCGGGGGTAAAAGACATGAAGGCAAATGCACTTAAAAAAGCACAAATGTCAATTGCTACCAACACAGGTAAAGCTATGGATGAGAAGCAAATTTTGAAAAAGATAGCAAACATGAAAAGTCAAGTGAAGAAGAAAACAGATGGAATGCAAACAGGAAATAGGAAGATTGTTTTGGTTCCATGGGAACAAGATCTGTACAACATCTTCAAAGGGGATGAAAACCCGACTATTACGAAGATGCCATGCGCCATTTCTGCTGGTTTCAAACCAAGTACTTCGACTGCTGCTAGCCACTCAAATTTTTCAAAATTGAACCGAAATAATTTCCGGTATCTGGTAGGATTGACTTCATCACGATTTATTCTTTCATTGTACACCTTTCATGTTCCTTACATGCATAAACTCGGCCATGATGACAGGAGTAATGCAACATGCAAGTGTTAGCAAATGCGTAAGCTCCTCATTTAGTATCTTGTAAAAATATTTGCAAGTGCTACAAGTCATTAGTAAAAGGTTTGGTTTATTTATATGCTTCCAAGCAAGTGCTAATCTCTCTAGTAATTGCTTAAAAATCATAGCACTTGCTTTTGCTAACTACTGGAAGCAATTACTTGCAAGATATTGCTCACTTTTATTAATGAAGATTTAAGAAAATGACTAGTAAAAGCAATTGCTACTTTTTATTTATCCGGCCCAATGCCTTAACGGATTGCCCAACATTAGTAAAGCTTATGGACATGCTTCTTTGAATCAAGATTTGCATTTAACAACCAACCTGTGAATGTTTCAGCTCAATACGGAGTCTTATAATCATGGGAACAAGCATCATAATGTTATGTTTACGGAAAACACCTGGAGCGAAAAGCTGCCGTTGGCTAACTTCTTGTAAATGTGCATTATATTATTTTGTGTTTACTTTGAAATGAGAGCGCTTAATTCGGACCCCAAAAAATAGTTAATGATGATCGGTACCTTTACCAACTTCACTTCAAGTAGTTTGGGTACACTGTAAAAAAAAATCAATTTTTGTTTTGTTTTTAGGTTTAACATTTAAATTTTTGTAAAAAAGCAAATTTCTGTCAATTATGAAGTTTTTTCACATGTATTTTGTATTTTAACAAAAATATGTCAATAAACATAAAAAGTAACAAATAAACCAAAATTATGTGAAAATTTTGTCTTTTTACATGCAGGAAAAGGTATTGTTACAACTTGCTGTGATTTAATAACTACTCCGTAAAATTACAAATAAAACACAACATAACTGTATAATTATATTTTAAAAATGTGTTTTATGTTTAAAGTTAAAATGTTTTTAAATAGGCCTAAATAAACAATTTTCCGGTTTTGTTTTGTAAATAAACAAGTATCCTACCGTTATCAGTGTTGTAGTCGAGACCAGCTTGTCCGAGACCAGGACCGAGACCGAGACCAAGGCATCCGAGACCGACCAAGACCGAGACCATGCATTTCGAGACTGAGACCAAGCCTTCCGAGACCGAGACTTTTGCAGGTCGAGACCGAGACCGAGACCGAGACCAAGGTATCCGAGACCGAGACCAAGACCAAGCATACGTACATAAAAAAGTAAATTGAAGCTGATTATCAAAATATTCACACTGTAAAGATTTACACAACACACAAATTTAATCTTTCAAGTTTCGACAAGACTGAGGTTGAAGACTCAACAGCAGCTCTTTATTTCAATGTTTCACCAATGTAACACCTTATATTTAGCCCGTTTTTTTTTCAAATAGTGAAAATATTCAACACCCAATGCTACTGCTCATGATAAGTGGTTACTGGTTAGATGTGTCACATCAAAAATCCTACAAGAAATGAACCCTAGTTACCCCCTGATATGTAGATTATAAAATATGCACAGTTTCGTAAGCGTGTGTAGTGCACACTGTTGTCCACAAACAATAAAGAAAAAGGCAGTGGATATTTTACCGGCGACGGTAAATTGAACCGAAACGCTATTTTACCGGTGGTCTTCTCTGATTGGTCAGTACTGTTGACGTCATCCGCTACTGAGCTTTGCGTGCTTCGCATTCGATCGCGTGCGTGTTTGTTGTATACGACGTACGACGATCGCTACTCGGGAAAAATGGCGACTCATCACGCGGCTGAGTGTAATATTCACGTAATGTGTGCCACCCGGGTGTGTACCGGTAATAAACCCTTTCACGGTAATATGCGCCATGTTTTTGACCGGGCAAAATTGTTTATTTCGAACACTCATTGCAGTCTGCGACCCAGCGCTCGAACTTCACTTACATTCCAGACGCGTGCGTGAAGTTCTAGCGAGATCTTTTCAGCCGGTTAATCGGCCCACCACAGCACGTTCTTGCTGTTTTTTTATTTTATTTATTTTATTTTATTTTTTACCCATGGGAAAATCTCTGCATATCTGGATGCTCCGCCAATCATCACATTGAATGTTTGTATATTCCATGCTACACAATCATGAAAATATTGCCATGTAAATGTAGCCAATTGTGGACTCCTCCATGCTTGTACCATAGCTCCATGCTTGTACATTGTACAACGTAGGAGTCCTACCTCGGCTAACTGTACGTACTTGTGTACGCTGTTTTATCTTCGTACGGTGTACGGCGTCGCAACGCTGCACTTGCTGGCGCGGCATAGAGCATCGAGGAATCCCAACGCGATCGAATGCGAAGCACGCAAAGCTCAGTAGCGGATGACGTCAACAGTACTGACCAATCAGAGAAGACCACCGGTAAAATATCGTTTCGGATCAATTTACCGTCACCGGTAAAATATCCACTGCCTAAAGAAAAATAACCAGGAAATCCCAGGATTGAGAAAGATACACAACTATTTAAAACAAGAAAACTTCTCATACACTTAAGAAACACACTGCTTTTTTGTTCCCTTTCCACCACCTGACAAATCCTTGTGGTTTTTTAAGCCTAACACCACCACTACCGATGTATTTGACATGGCACCACACTGGCAGGGCAATGGGCCGAATTAATAAAAGTTAGCAATTGCTTCCTAGCAAAAGGTGTAAGCAATAGCAAATGGTTATCAAGTAAAAGCTCTAGGTCAAGCAATTGCTGAAAATGTATAAATAACCTTCTTCTTTGACTAGCACCTGTTGCTTGGCTGGGTTAGCAATTGCTTATGGGTATAACAATGATGGGAGGTCAGTTCCGGTTAGCCTAGTGCATGTATATGAGGCATGTGTTAGTAGTCTGCGAATACATCAGCAACATGGATGCTGCCGAAGAATTGGGGAGTGGTACAAATAGTGAGCAATCTTTGAACGAACTGTTCGTTAGTATAATCAAAGAGTACCCTGTTCTAATCGAGAAAAGTCAGTTGCCGGGGGCAAAAGACATGAAGGCAAATGCACTTAAAAAGCACAAATGTCAATTGCTACAACACTGGAAAAGCCATGGATGAGAAGCAAATTTTGAAAAAGATAGCAAACATGAAAGGTTAAGTGAAGAAGAAAACAGATGGAATGCAAACAGGAAATAGGAAGATTGTTTTGGTTCCATGGGAACAAAATCTGTACAACATCTTCAAAGGGGATGAAAACCCGACTATTACGAAGATGCCATGCGTCATTTCTGCTGGTTTCAAACCAAGTACTTCGACTGCTGCTAGCCACTCCAAATTTTCAAAATTGAACCGAAATAATTTCCGGTATCTGGTAGGATTGACTTCATCACGATTTAGTCTTTCATTGTACACCTTTTCATGTTCCCTTACATGCATAAACTCGGCGATGATGGCAGGAGTAATGCAACATGCAAGTGTTAGCAAATGCATAAGCTCCTCATTGAGGATCTTGTAAAAATACTAGCAAGTGCTACAAGTCATTAGTAAAAGGTCTGGTTTATTTATATGCTTCCAAGCAAGTGCTAGTCTCTCTAGTAATTGCTTAAAAAACATAGCAATTGCTTTTGCTAACTACTGGAAGCAATTACTTGCAGGTAATTGCTCACTTTTATTCATGAAGATTTAAGAAAATGACTTGTAAAAGCAATTGCTACTTTTTTATTAATTCGGCCCAATGACTGTTGTCTCAAGTTTATCGTAAACTTCGAGTTTTATGAAGCGTACCAATGCCAAACTTTACCTGCAACGCAATATACGTGTACGTGTATAGCATGCCCGACGTATACCAGTGACATACACGGGCAACTGTGCGGGTACCATTCCGAATTGGCATACTGCAGCGGGTCAGGTCTCCATTCAAGCTTCAATATCTTTCGTCGACGCAACCAGCCTGATAACTTGCACATTGGAAGTCGTTTGACACAGGTAAAGGACTACTGAATAAAGACTAGGTTAGCGCAAATGAGCAAATCTAATTTATAAAGGGCGCATTTTGCAATTTTAACATGGTGTTTTATTGTGAGCGAGCCGAGTTCGCCGCGAACGTATTTGGCTATTTTCTCTGCAAAAAATTTACGTGAGTTGTTGTGGTCTCGACGGGTCTCGGGGGTAAAATCCGAGACCTTGGCATCCGAGACCGAGACCGAGACCGAGACCGAGACTCGCCCATTCGAGACCGAGACCAGCCCTTCCGAGACCGAGACTTTTATAGGGCGAGACCGAGACCGAGACCAAGACCGGCAAAAAAGGTCTCGAGACGGTCTCGAGACCGAGACAATAGGCCGTATTCATAAAAATAAGTAATTGCTTTTACTAAAGTAACAACCCCCTTTTACTAACCTTTTACTTAAATGTGTATTCATAGAAATAAGCAATGACTTTCAAGTAAAAGCTACAAATTTTAAGCATTAGTAATTGCTTTTTACTTATAAGTAAATGCTAGAGAAATTAGCACCTACTTCAATTTGTATTCATAAAAATGACCTTCGACTAGCATTTACTAGTGATTGTACAAGCACCTAATTTTTGGCTTGCTGTTTAGTCAATACAGACATATCACATTTTCTGCCATGTTTTTACGTCCAAGACCACAACCTAAGGTGTATAACATCAGGCTTAATCGTGATGAAGTAAACCCTACCACTTACAGAACTTTATTTAGGTTTGACAAAGAAAATGTGGAATGGCTTGCAAACACCTTCATACCACCAAATACCGAGACTCGTGGATGGTACTGTAGTACAATAGCAACTACTTGAGAACTTACTAGCCGTGGCAAGTAACAACTGTAATCATTTAGCAAATGGTTATGAATAAGATTTTTAGCAATTGCTTAGACTAGACCTTTTACTTACCTAGCTGTTGCTTTTACTTATAGCATTTACTAGTAAGTAATTACTTATTTTTATGAATACGGCCTCAGGTCTCGAGACCTACAACACTGACCATTATGACGTTATTTTACAAGTGTTTTGCGTTTTAGCAAAAAAGTGTTTATAAACATAAATAATCTAACACATAAACCAACATTCTGTAATTTTTAAATTCTTTTTACGGGCAGAAAATTGTAGATTTACAACTTGATGTGATTTAACAAATATCCGGAAATTAACAACCTATATATATATATATATATATCGCGGAACCCGCTGCTATATGGGATTCTAGCCGGCCAATTGTCATCGGGCAAGCTCGGTGGTCGAGAGGTTAAGACGTCAGCACTAGTAAACAGGAGGTCGTAGGTTCAAATCCCGCCCGAGTCGCCTGTGTAGTTTTTTCACAGACACTCGGAAAGCACTGAGTATACAGTGCTATACACACGTCGGTGTAGGGCAAAATTAAACCAATGTTCATCTCCCGACGCAAGAATTTCACCAACCTATATATAAAATCATAGCAGTCACAGAAAAACAAGTTAAAATGTAAAAACAAGCAACCTAAAAGCTTTGTAAAAAGTGTAAACAAAATCCTGTAATTTCAAATCTTAATATTGTTTATTTGCACGTATTTTGTAAAAACGAAAAACAAGTCTTCGTAAAAAGAAAAAAAACCTATGTAAAAAACCTACATAAAATTTATAAATGTCAGGAACCTAAGCACTGTAAAAAATAAAAACAAATGGATGCAATGTTCATGGTATACAATAATTCTGTTTTTTGTGTTAACAAATTGAATTGTTAATGTTTGGAACAGAATTTGTGTATCTTATAATTACAAAATTTATGTTTTTATTTTAACATAACATCTTGTAAAACAAAATTACAGACAGACTGCCGGCAACTAAGTTGCCGGCAGTTTGCCTGTAATTTTACATGTTAATTTTTTACAGTGTAGTAGCTGACCTTTTGTGGCAAGTAGCTATACAGTGGTCAAAATCAGTCGACTGTTTGTAATCAATCTCAGCATTACATGATAGTGTTCTTGACCCTTGCAGTCATAGAAGAGTTGTTGTACTCATCAGGCTATTAAGTTGTACATTCCCTTTATATAACATTGGTAAGCACATAATATTTATTTTAAAATTAAAGAATGTTATTATCTAAAAGCTTACTTGTTGTCAAGTTAGTACATGTTTCAATCCTCCTGAGAAATGTTTCTGTCTGATCAGGTGCTTTAATTTAAGAGAATATATATATATATATATATATATATATATATATATATATATATATATTGTTATTTTGGGGGGATTTACAAAAGGTTGCCGTCCAGCTACTTTTGTGAAAGACAAAAATGTAGGCCTTCCATGTAACAGTTTTCGTCCTTTCCTCCACTAAAACATGAGCACCGCCTATTGTGACTTTCAAGTTAGTTTTAGTTTATTTCTGAAAAACTAGAAGGTTTCACTGAACGTTTGTTACCAAGTATCAAGTGGTACCTTCCCTTCAACGAGTTAGCGTTAGCGTTAGCGTTAGCGTTATTTATTTATTTATTTATTTATTTATTTATTTATTTATTTATTTATTTATTTATTTATTTATTTATTTATTTATTTATTTATTTATTTATTTATTTATTTTATTTTATTTTATTTATTTATTTATTTTATTTAGCGGACGTGTGTTCCATCGAGCTCCGAGTAAGTACATGATATTACGCTTATATGACCATTTTATCTTCTGTTTACTTGTATTTCTTGTTGTATAGTGTATGTAGACCCTACTATAGACCTCGCTCACCGTGTAAAATTCCCCCATTTTAGTGTTATTTTGTGTGTAAAATTTTGTCATTTAGTAGTGCTCCTGGGGCGCTGGCTGGTCACCATGGCCAGTCAGGCGGAACAACCCTCAGTGAGTCACTCGACCGTTGTTCCTGGTGAAGATCCTTTTGTTGGAATCACCAGGAACAATGGGGTTGACTTCAAATCAATCGATAGCGTCCCCCTTCATGAATACCTCGACAGCTTTGCCACCTCACTAACCGACAAACATGTAATTTCAGCCAGCCGTATCTCCAACAATCGAATTGCAGTCTATCTACGCTCGAGGGAAGATGTCGCCGATGCAGTCGCTTCGGGACTGGCACACGGCGGCTCTTTCCTTGAGCTTGTCCCCCTGACCCATCCACTCCAACGTGTTCCCTGAAATTCCAAATGCAGTCCTTGCCCATAATATATCTGATTTTTGTAAAATAGTGTTGTCGATTCGTCCCATCCCCATTGGCCTAAAACACAAACAGTTGTCCCATGTAATGTCCTTCCGCCGACAGGTCCAGGTCCTTCTCAACCCCGGTGTAGTTCCCCCTGACCATATCAATTTCACCTACACCGGGGTTAACTACCGTGTTTTTTTATCTACCGGATCACCCTGTTGCTTCAACTGTGGAGAGTTCGGCCACCTTAGCCGAACCTGCAAAAAGCCCAAAGATGACAATCCCCAGTCTGAAAACCCACTCAATCCCCCACCAGTCTTCCTCCACAACAAAAAATCCGACCCAAAACACCCACCCAAGAATCCCTCCTCGAAATCCACCATGCTCTCGGATCGGCGGCTGCTCCAGCGTCTGCTGGGGCTGCGTCTCCGGCTGCTTCAGGGTCGGGGACTCGGGCGGGGTCTTGGGCCCGGGCCTCGTTTGAGGCCGGGGCTGGGGCCTCGTCTGGGGCGCGGGCTTCCTCTGGGGTCGGGACCTCGTCCGGGGCTGCCTCCTCGTCGGTGGCGGCCGCCCCCTCTTCCGGGGCGGCTACCACTTCGGCGGGGACGACTGTCCCGCCCGTGGGCCCGCCTCCTGGGCATGGTCCGGTGTCGGACGCCGCCGAGGGCATGGACACGTCCACCCTCATCTGGGGTACCCCTCCCGCTCCCACCAGACTCTTCTCCGAAGTTGTGACCAAACGCAAACTGTCCCCCTACCCGACTAGTAATCGACCCAAGCTCGTCCCACGGAACTCTCCCACCCCCCATCGGAAACTGCAAAAGAAGACGAAACCCCTTTCCACTCAAAAATCCCAAACTCCCGCCCTATCCCAAGTCCTTGATTCACAGAGCCCAGCTTTTTCTACCCCCAGTCAATCCGTTTTTCCCCCACCAGCGTCTCCAATCCCTGCGGAACCTGCCGGGCGGTACGACCTTCCAAACCCAACTCCTGGCCGGCGGGATCAGAATCGTCAAGCATCTCCTACAATCTACCACTGGCGCCTGGATTCAAGCCTCCGATCTTCAGCTGTCAACTTCAAACATCCGTCCTCCCTCTCTTCGAGTTCTTTGACAAAACCTCTCTCGCCTGCACCACGTGATCATCTCATCTTTCCCATCGCTCTTCGACTCTTCTGGATTTCTTCACGACCCTGCCATCTTGGAGCATCTTCCTTCACGACCTCTGCCTCCTGGACTCGTCACCTATGACAAAGATACTGATGCTCTCACTGCTACCTCCAAATCTCTGTACACGTACTTCAACCAGCAAATACACAACAGCCCTCCAACACCTGAAACCGACTGGCATCGCCTCGGTGTTCTTCCGTCAACCCACACAATTATCTGGAAGTGCGTGTACCAATTTCCTACTTCAAAGAAAGAAGGGGACGTTCAATATAAGCTTCTTCACAACGTTCTTCCTTCTCTACAAGTTCTACATCATCTGAATCCTGCCATCTCTCCGTCTTGTGGGTGGTGCGGCGAGGGAGGTACCGTCTGGCATCTCTTCATCCTCTGTCCGTCTATCCAGCCCGCCCTGAAACTTCTACAAACCCTACTCTCTCGACTACTACCTGATCAGGATCTCCACTTCGACTTGTACTGGGCTCTGATCCCCCACGCCGGGAGTCGGAGCAAGGAGGCTGTCCGCCCGGCCAACTATCTCATCATCAGTCTCAAAAATGTAATTTACTGGTTATACCGCACCTGTAATTTCTCCGACCCCCTCCTTATTTGGCAACACCGTCTCAAAAATAAAATCATCCTCGAACTCTCATAGTTCAACTTCAACCATTCTCTCAACGATTTTCTCAGTAAATGGTCCATCAATGATACTCTTTTTATTTACAACAACAAAATGACATGGTTGATATGAATCATCCTAAAATTAGTTTAATTGAATTGGTATAATTTTGATTTTTTACCCCCTCCTTCCGTTCCTTCCCTCCCCAGGTCACCGGTGCGTGGGTAGTCGCCGCCCCCCAGGCGGGACGTGGTGTTTTTATCACCGCCCACCCCGGTGGCTTGATTTTTCCCTTTCGGGGCCTTACTGGCAGTGGGCACGAATGTGTCCACATCCAGACGCCAGTGGGCCCCATTCCTCCTCCCCTTACCCCCCACCCCTACCCTCAACTCCCCCTTTTCCCCTCCCCCTCTATTTTTTGGATTTCTGGTTTATTATCGTATTCTATTAATCATCCTAAAATTAGTTTAATCGGATTGGTATATTTTAGATTTATTTTCCCTTCCCTTCCTTCCCTCCCCAGGTCACCGGTGCGTGGGTAGTCGCCGCCCCTCCCAGGCGGGACGTGGTGTTTTTTATCACCGACCACCCCGGTGGCTTGATTTTTTCCCACTCGAGACCTTACTGGTAGTGGGCACGATGTGTCCACATCCAGACGCCAGTGCGCCCCATTCCTCCTCCCCCCCTTACCCCCTACCCTCAAATCCCCCTTTGCCCTCCTTATCGTTTTATTTTGAATATAATTGTTTTTTTTCCCTTAAAGTATTTGCTCTGGCTTACATGTTTAACTTACTACTGTTAAGGTACCGAATGTTTTTTCTTTATAATTATTTTAATGTTGTATATATTTGTATATAGGCCTATGCTGTTATTTCAAAGAATTTTGAAATAAAGTTTTCCTTGGAAAAGTTGTAAAAAAAGTATTTATATATATATTTATTTATTTATTTATTTATTTATTTATTTATTTGTTTATTTGTTTATTTATGCCGAGGACGGACGTGTTTCTTTTCGAGCTCCCGTGTAAGGCCTAAATCTTAGCTCTCTCTGACCTGGTAAGGTCCTTGTATTTATATTATAGTGTAATTTATTGTATATAGATACCCATAGACCAAGCCCACCGTGTAAGTATCTGTTATTTTCGTGTATTTTATGTGTATTTTTTGTTTAGTTTGTGTAGTCGTTTTTGCTGGGCTGGCCGCCATGGCCAGTCAGGCTGGAACATCAGGCGTGGGTCAGCCAAGCGTGGCTGGCCCCAATCCCATTGTTCCTGGTGACGAACCGTTCGCGGGCGTCACCAGGAAGAATGGGGCGTCTTTCAGAGTCATAGACAATGTGTCCATTGAATCCTATATGCAGGAATTTAACAATTGTATGCCAACACACATTCATGTTGTCTCTGCAAGTAGAATTTCTAATAACCGTATTGCCGTGTACCTGGGTTCTAGAGAGGAGGTAGCCGAAGCTATTTCGCTGGGTCTTACCCACGGCGACTCCTTTCTGGAACTCAGCCCCCTTGTTCAACCAACCACCCGCCTAACCTTGTCTAATGTATATCCCGAAATCCCTAATTCTGTCCTTCTTCACAACATATCGAGCTTTTGTAAAGTTGTATCCCTATTCGGCCCATACCCTTGGTTTTAAGAACAAACAGCTGTCCCATATAATGTCATTTCGCCGCCACGTCCAGGTCCTAGTCAAACCCAACGTCACTCTCCCCGGTCACATTAATTTCTCCTTTTCTGGTGCTAACTATCGTGTTTTTATCTACGGAGTCGGTGCGATGCTTCAACTGCGGTGAGTTTGGCCACATCAGTCGCTCCTGCAAGAAGCCCCGCCCCCACCCGACAACGACGACGAATCACAAGAACCGACCAACCCCTCAACCCCACCAACTTTCGTTCACGGTAAGAATAAGAAATCTGACCCCAAACACCTCCCTAAGAAGTCCAACCCTCCACCGCCCCGCCCACCACAGAACCCTCTAATACCACCCCACTAGCCGGACCCTCCAAGGCCGCCATCTTGTACCCCACTCCGTCGCAGGAGGTTTTCAAACATAGAATTGCCCCCGTACCTAAGCCCCGCCCCCTTTCACACCTGGGGCTCCTGCGGCGGGTCCTCGGGGCAGGCGCCTCTGCTGGGCCCTCGGCCTCATCCGACAAGCCGGTCGCAGCTTGGCTGCGACTGCGGCCGGTGGGGCTAGTGGTCCTGCTGGGGTGGAGTCTGCCGCCGGGACCTCGTCCGGTCCCCACAGGTGAAAACAGCTCTTAAGTCACCTGCTCGTGACAACCCAATTCTTATTTTTGGCACTCCCCTCCCTCACTAGGCTCTTCACTGAGGTTGTCACCAAGCGCAAGTTCGCCCCAGAAACCTGAAGATGACACACCTCACCTGGTATCCCTGAAATCCCCGCAGCCCCAACGTAAACTAAGGAAAAAGGCCCAAGCCCCCGAACCCCAGACCCCGACCCTCTCGCAGATCCTCGATAACGACACACCGGATGACGACGACACATGGATTTTGACACTCAGTCCTCCCCTCTAGTCCTCATCACTCCGCTACCCCACACTCTACCCTGTCACTAGCCCTGCTCCCACCCCCACCCTTCCCCCCCCTCAGTCCGTCCCTGCCCCACTCCTGCCCATAGCCCCGCCCCTACAGCTAGCTCCACTCCCACTCCTAGCCCAAGACCCGCCCCCACCCCTGTCCCCATCCCTGCCCCCATCCCTGCCCCAAGATCCGTCCCTAAACCTACCCCCAACCCCCCCACCTCCACGTCTACCCCCTTTCCGAACTCCGTAGTTGCAGCATCGGACACCGACTCCTCTACCTGGGATGGTTCACAACCATCCACTGATGATGAATCATCCCAGATAGTGCTTCCTATTATGCCCGGTCCCCTAAACGAGTCACAAATCGTTAAATTCCTGTCTAAAGTAAAGTCACAAAGAAACCCCATGTCCATCGCCCAGACCTTCACCAAGGACATTCAGGGCCTCATACAACAACTGAGGCCCTTAAACAATAGTTCCCTGGTGCTACAACATGCAGCATAGGATTCGCAAACTGGTTAAGAAACTCGAATCCTAATTTCCTTAAATTCATGATGGATAGACTGTACACTCTCATTTCTTTGCTTATGGCGCTCTCGGTAGTTACCCTTAACACTGGAGGTTGTCTTGATACTACTCGTAACGTCACCTTTTATCATTACATGTCTAACTTAACCCCAAGACCTGACATCATATTACTGCAAGAAACTTACACATTAACGGAAAAAAGTCTGTGCTGGAGAAACTGGCACAGTTACACCCCCAATTGTGCTCCTGGTACCACACCTGGTTCAGGGGTGACCATTTTAACCCGGAATAATATCAACCTTGTAGCCTCCAGTGTTATTGTTGCTGGCCACATCCTCTTTGCCCAAGTTAAACATAACAATTCTGTTTTAATATCTACAACTTTCTCGTCCCCCAGAAAGACAGCATCGCTTTGTCCTTTTTTGACAAATTCGATTCTCACTGTGGCCAGCTTGCTGAGGGCGCCATTCTCGTCGGAGGTGACTTTAACTGCACGCTTTATCCTCTTATGGATCGAGCGGATGAGCCGACCGAGCATCGTCCCCGAATCTCAGTGGCTCTCAAAAATAGTATGAATAATTTAAACCTGTGTGATGTTTGGCGCAGATTGAACCCTACTAAAAAAATTCACTTGGATGCGAAAAACCCTTTGCTCCTGGATCAATTTTCTAAAGCTAGGCTTGATCGTGTCTACATCTCCGCCAATCTCTTACCTTCAACACGTACATGTGAAATTCTATCTTGCTCTTTTGTCTGACCACTCTGCAGTTCGCCTCCGCCTAAAGCTTCCTTCCCTCAGCATAGAGGGAGCGCCTACTGGCAATTTAATAATTCTCTCCTTGATGATAAAAATTACCGTGAAATTATACACCTCTTCTGGTCCCAATGGCAAAATGAAAAATCCTCTTTTAACAGTATAGGCATGTGGTGGGATTTGGGCAAGGCCCAAATCAAAACCATAACCCAAAAATATAGTTCTAAAATTGCTAAAGAAAAGCGCTCGTCTTTCTCCCGCATAAACTCCTACATACAAGAACTTCAATCTGCGCCAAACATCACACCCGAGACGCAGCAAATCTTAGAACAACAACGTAACGAATTAAATATTATCCTTAAAAACCAAGCCCAGGGCGCCCTCGTCAGATCTCGTGTTCAACATTTAAATGAAGTGGACACGAGCTCATCCTATTTCTTTAACCTTGAAAAACATCACTCTCAGTCTAAAACCTTGTCTAGCATTCGCCTCCCCAATGGAACAATTACCGAAAACCCCGAAGAAATTAGAAAACACTGTCGAAACTTCTATGAACAGCTTTACAGCCATGTCCCAACTGACGAGGGCGCCCTCGGATCCCTTTTATGTAATTTAACAAATTTGAATCCTGGAGACGCCGAGGACCTTGATACTCCTCTGCGTCTCGACGAATTAGACTATGCCGTCAAGCAGCTTGGCAAAAACAAAACGCCGGGTTTTGATGGCCTTACTTCTGAATTCTACACTTTCTTCTGGCCTCTTCTAAAAAATGATTTCTTCGATGTTCTTAATTTTGCCGTTTTTTCTGGCTCCCTTCCGCGCTCTTTCAACAAAGCCATTATCTCCCTAATCCCTAAAAAGGGTGACCTCTGCGAAATTTCAAATTGGCGGCCTATCTCGCTCCTTAATACGGATTACAAAATTTTTGCCAAGCTGCTTGCGAATAGACTAAAACAATTTATTGGTAATGTTGTACAAGATGATCAATCCTACTGCGTCCCTGGGCGCACAATCTATAATAACCTGAACCTTTTACGTGATGTGATTAATTATTGTAATTTTAATGATCTTCCTCTTGGTGTGGTCAACCTTGATCAGCGCAAAGCGTTTGACAACGTTGACCACGTCTACCTTTTCAGTACAATGAGAGCCATGGGGTTCGGGGACAAATTTATTTCACACCTCAATCTCTTGTACAGCAGCGCCGAGAGCCACATCAAAGTTTGTGGCTTTGACCGCGCCGTTTCCCTTTTTGAAAGGAATTCGACAAGGCTGCCCGCTCTCGGGGCTGCTGTACTCGATTGCAATTGAACCCTTTCTTAACAAACTTAGAAATGAAATGCAGGGTCAAAGTTTTCTTTTACCTAATACAAACAACTACTGCTCGGTCTCGGCCTATGCTGACGACGTCACAATTTTCGTCACTTCCGACTCGGGCTTTGAAACAATTCAAAGAGTGTACAATCTTTTCAGCGAATCTTCTGCTGCGAGTTTAAACTATGAAAATCCAAGGGTCTATGGGTCGGCTCATGGACCGGACGAAGCGACAAGCCCATGAACTTTCACTGGAATAATCAGGGCCTCGTTTTTCTTGGAGTTCACCTGGGAAATAACAACAATTACAACAAACAAAATTGGGAAAATTGTAAAGCAAAACTCTCCAAAACCCTGACCAGCTGGAAACCTCTCTCCCATATTTTCTTTCAAAGGCAAAGTATTAATCGCCAATCAAATTGCTGCCACCAAAGTCTTTCACTCTCTCGCCGTTTTGTCTTGTCCCGAAAACATCCTAGGTGAACTCAAAAGATGCTTGTTGACTTCGTCTGGTCCCACAAACGCCATCTCCTTAAAAAACAAATTCTTCATCAGTCTTGTAATAAAGGTGGACTTGGTCTGGCTTGTCTCCAGGCACGCAGCCTCACTTTCAAGTTCAAACATCTACAACGTTACCTTCAATTTAATACCCACCCTTGCTTTTTGATGATGGACGTATACTTACGTCAATATAAACGTTTAGATTTAAATTACCAACTTTTCCTACTTAACTTAGAACCCAAATTTTTCACCAGCTTGCCAGTTTTTTACAGTGAGGTCTTGCGTGCCTGGTTGACCCTCGAAGCTCGTATTGAAACACCTCCGGACTCTATCAACCATGTCCTAAATTTACCGGTTATTTACCCACCTTTAATCGATCCCTTGCCGGGCGGCACGGCTTTCGCCTCTCGACTCTGGGACAACAACATCTATCTCATCAAGAACCTACTCAACATCAATACTGGAAAGTGGCTTCAAGCTCAGGAACTCCAATTGTCTTCTGCATCTTCTCGTCCTTTGTCATCTCGTCTTCTGAGTAAAGACCTCTCTCGCCTGCACCAGTCCTTGACTTCGTCTTTCCCAACGCTTTTCAACTTGATTGGATTCCTTCATCTCCCTGCTCAACTTCGTGATGTCCCCTCTCGCCCTACTTCACCCGGCCAGGTTCTCTTCGATGTCGACAAAGACGCCCTTTCTTCAACCTCTAAGACTTTGTACAGTTTCTACAACCAAATGAACGACTTACCTTCAGCTCCACTTACTCCCTGGCACGGACTTGGCTTTTTTCCGCCTTCCCACCACGTTCCTTGGAAGGCAATTTATCAGTTTCCCACATCCAAGAAAGAAGGGGACGTCCAATACAAACTTCTACATAACGTCTTACCTTCACTACCGGTCCTCCATCATCTAAACCCCAGCATCTCCTCCACCTGTGGATGGTGCGGCGAGAGAGGCACTATTGTCCACCTGTTCATCACTTGCCCATCCATTCAACCTGCTCTTCGTCTTCTCCATCGGCTCATCGACCGCCTCCTACCCAACCTCGCTATCAGTTTCGACACCTATTGGACTCTCATTCCCTATGCTCAGAGTCGAGACAAAATGGCCGTCCGCCTGGCAAACTTTCTCATTATTAGCTTGAAAAACATAATATATTGGTTATACCGTACGTGCAGTAAATCTGACCCTCTCACTGTCTGGCAATACCGCCTCAAAAATAAAATTATCCTTGAACTTAATTACTACACACTTATCAATTCTATCTCTTCTTTCCTTGACAAGTGGTCTATCAATAACACCTTTTTTGTCTACACTACCGGTAAACTGACATGGTTAATTTAATTACAACTTTAATACTTTCTAATGATTATACAAAATATATACTTGTAAATACTGTTTTTCAAGGAGCTTTTGAATAAAATTTTCCTTGAAAAAGTTTACAAGTGTTTATTATTTATTTATTTATTTATTCCCTCCCTCCCCAGGTCACCGAGGCGCGGGTTGTCGCCGCCCCTCCTCGGCGGGACGTGGTGTCTTTTCACCGCCCACCCCGGTGGCCTGACTTTTTCCCAACAGGGGCCTACTGACAGTGGGCACGAGGTGCCCACATCCAGACGCCAGTGGGCCCCACTCCTCCTTCCCCTTCCCTCCCTTCCCTAAGTCCTCCCTTTCCCCGCTTAATTTTCTGATACCCGCTGTTTGCTCTGTCAAGTTAATTTTTACCATATAAATTAATTGACTGTAGCTGTAAGTTTACTTGTTAATGTTTCAATTATTGTACTGATTTATTTATTATTCTTTTATCCCTGTACATACTATGCTCTTCAAGAATTTGAATAAAGTTTTCCTTGAAAAAAAAAGTATTTGTTTATTTATGTATTTATTTATTTATTTATTTATTCCCTCCCTCCCCAGGTCACCGAGGCGTGGGTAGTCGCCGCCCCTCCTCGGCGGGACGTGGTGTTTTTTCACCGCCCACCCCGGTGGCCTGACTTTTTCCCAACAGGGGCCTACTGACAGTGGGCACGAGGTGCCCACATCCAGACGCCAGTGGGCCCCACTCCTTTTTTCCCCTTCCCTCCCTTCCCTAAGTCCTCACCTTCCCCGCTTAATTATTACTGATTCTTGCTGATCGCTATTTTTTGTTTCAATTATTATACTGATTGATTTAATTATAATTCATGTATATTGATCTCATAAATTGACTGTCAAGTTCTGATTTAATTATTATTCTTTTAATTCTGTATATACTGTATTCCTCAAGGATTTTGAAATAAAGTTTTCCTTGAAAAAAGTAAAAAAAGTATATATTTATTTATTTATTTATTTATTTATTTATTTATTTGTTTATTTGTTTATTTATGTATTTATTTATTTATTTATTTATTCCCTCCCTCCCCAGGTCACCGAGGCGTGGGTAGTCGCCGCCCCTCCTCGGCGGGACGTGGTGTCTTTTCACCGCCCACCCCGGTGGCCTGACCATTTCCCAACAGGGGCCTACTGACAGTGGGCACGAGGTGCCCACATCCAGACGCCAGTGGGCCACACTCCTCCTTCCCTTTCCCTCCCTTCCCTAAGTCCTCACCTTCCCCGCTTAATTATTACTGATACATGCTGATTGCTATTTAATGTTTCAATTATTATACTGATTGATTTAATTATAATTCATGTATATTGATCTCATAAATTGACTGTCAAGTTCTGATTTTATTATAATTCTTTTAATTTTGTATATACTGGTTTCTTCAAGGATTTTGAAATAAAGTTTTCCTTGAAAAAAATTTAAAAAATGTTTTATTTATTTTATTTATTTATTTATTTATTTATTTATTTATTTATTTATTTATTTATTTATTTATTTATTTATTTATTTATTTATTTATTTATTTATTTATTTATTTATTTTATCATTAGAGAAAAGTCATCAAAGGTTAAATGCCTGTGCAGGTTTCTAAATATCGGAATCAAAACTTATTAAGTTAGACAAATTCAATCATTTTAATATTATTCATTACCTCCTTAATTGTAACATGGGCTTTAACCATTATTATCCAAGTATTGTCTGTGAGAAGTTTTATAAAACACCCCTGTTTTTGCTATGGAAAAGTCTCAAAAGTTTGACTAAAAGTTACATCATCACAATTCATAATAGGCCATTAGATTAATCACTTGTGCATCCTAGTAACCTTTTGTGAAGTGCAGCAAGCAGCTAGCGTCATTAGCAACCTTTTGTTAAGAGCAGCATGCAGCTAGCGTCTTTAGCAACCCTCTATGTGACAGTGCAGCTTGCAACAGCAGTTAGTATAGATTTATCATGAAAACCATGGTTGTAGTCAACATGTTAAAATGCACCCAGTTAGCAACGTTAGTTTTACATAACAATATACAGGCCCGTACGCAGGATTTTTTATGGGGTGGTGCGAATTTGTACTGATGGGACCAAAAATGCCTTGGGAAACTATATAACGTCGGTTTCGCGCCCTTTCATCTACATACCCCGGAAAATGTGGACCTTTTGGTAATTTGGGAGGGTGCGTACGCACCCGTCGCACCCCCCCCTGCGTACGGGCCTGATATAGCAGATGTTTAAAATAACAGTAACTAAGGACTTACATTCACAACAAGTGGGAACAGTGGTGTTAATGGATGTAAGATAGAATGGAAAGTGAAAGTTAGTAATAGTATGATCAGTTGAGATCTGAAGCTTGAGGAGTGAAGGTGGTGTGATGAGTGATGAGATCGTGCCTCCACAATCATTGTCATCAGGCATAGCTAGCTATAGCAGACATATACATTGTGAATTCGTATAGGCAGCGATATTTTCAAAGACCAGACAACAGATATCAAGATTTAAAGCAAAACAGAAAACACACCACAGCATAATTAGTCGAAATCCATCATCACAACCGTAAGTTCTAACTGTTATTTAATCTAAAGTAATTGCAATTTGTTTAAAAGTCAGAAAACCCTAGTTTATTGAGGAAGTTTATTAAAGTAACTTCAAATGGTGTAGAAGCTACACAAATATTGTTGTGGCAGGATTTGAATTTAAAATGTTTGTAATATTGAGGAGATATGTGTCACGACAAAATTAGACAATATTCTTTCTGTACGTAAAGATTGTCGAGTTGTTATGTCAGAAAGATGAATTCACACCGTATTATTAGTAACTTTAAAATGAAGATGTATTAGGATCTATTTCAATTATTTCATTATTGTAGATGGTTTTGTTCCCGAGAGACAACCTCATAACATATGTCCCAAGTCTAGTGTGGTAGACCGCAACGAGGGTTGACGGCCAACTGTACCTTGCGGAGGACAACAATTGAATTAGAGGTGGGAGGACAGCAGGCTACTCAGCAATCAGGAGTATACACATCCCCATTAGCGACCATCTAGATCCTAAAAATACTATATATTGAAATTAAGTCATAATTATTATCAGTCTCATTTTTCTGATTATTCTGTATAAATAAATGATTTGTAAATAATAATTTTGGGTGGCAATTGTAAATAAGATTACTTTTAAATATAAGATTGGTGTACCGAGTTGTTTTATCCGTTGTTTATACTTATAGGCAGTACAGTGACCATGAGTTCAGGATCGGGAAATATCTTGACATTGTCCTTAGTAAGTTTGGTGTAGAATGGCGGATCCGGGGGCAACGTCCCCCTTTAGTAATGCCATGCGTGTAAATTTACCATACGATCTTTTGTTGTTCCCTCTACCAATTTTTGGCAATGTGCCGCCATTTTGCCCCTCCCTTTCAGTCACACTGGATCCGCCTCTATACTATACAATTTACTAGTTTGACAATTTGCACTCTTTATACTTGATCGATTTCACCGTTTTTAGGATGCATATTGCATGTATTTCGCTATTTCGTCTATCGACGATTGGTTTTCAATATATACTTCTTTGTTATAAGGGAATACATGTTTAAAGGATCACAGAAATAAAACCATTATGGCTCTTAATAAATGTGTTTTGCATAATAAAGCAATATAATATATATATATATATATATATATATATAGGCCTATATATATATATATATATATATATATATATATATATATATATATTATTTGTTAGTTTTTTTCACAATTTAAGTTTGTTCTGTTCAATTTGGAGACTTTTATGCCACTTCACAAGCCCCCCCCCCCCCCACTTTATTGGAAATTGAGTGATGTAATGTATCACGCGATGTCGTGACGTCAGGTAAAGAACGATTTTCTAGCAATGCACAGCTGTTTGTTTGTGTTTGTACGTGTCCGATGCGCTTATGTCAAACTCCAATATATGTGTATACATATTTTCATCCTAAATTTCCTTGAAAATATACACCATGCCTACAAGATGTGTCGTAGCAGGCTGTAGTATTACTCCTAGCAAAGGTGTAAGCCTCCATAGGTTCCCTAAAGACGAGGCACTGCGAAAAATTTGGGCCACAAAAGTGCGGTTGACGAGGACAAAATGGTTCGGGCCGTCTCCAACCAGCGTGATATGTAGCGATCATTTTACCGCTGAAGACTTCGAAACGAGCCGTCACGGGGAATTTGGGATGTCAGAGGCATCCGGACTCGAGAAAACTTCCATTTCGACGAAAATAAAGAAGCCTGTGAATCCTTCAAACGACAAGCCAAAGCGACGAAGCGATGCTTCGTTAAAACGTGAGAAAAGACAAGTAACTAACGTTAAGTCAGATCCGACATGTCCGATCTATATGTATGTACTGTATGCGTCGCCATGTTGGGTTTTGGACGTCGTTAACAATAAATGTACGGCGTAGTTCACAAATCATATATGAAAAAATACACTATAACTAGACTAAAATAACATATTTTTTACAACTTTTAGAAGAATTTGATGATGAAAACTGTGACTAGATTTTCCGGTCGGCGGCAATGAACACCAACGGTGTTTTTTTTGCGACCTTCGTATTTTGATATTTTCGATTTTTTCAACCGAGTTTGGGTCACTAAATGTTCAATTTCTTCACAAAGATAACAGTTTGGTGAACGAAAATTTCACATTAGATAGTTTATTAGTTACTTCTTACGTCAGTAAAGTATCACAATTTCATGTCACGAACGTTTCAGCCATTACTATGTTATTTTCCAGCGTGGGCAATATAAGCGCAGGCATGTGAATGAACGCGTTATGTATGGTGGCTGGCGTCCCCGTAAGCAAGCCTTCTTCTTTACGTGACGTCACACATAGAGACGTTCAGGATGCAGTGCAAATGGCCCCTTTTAGGGGCGTGTTAATCGGCGCCGACATCCTCTTCGGAAAAGCTTCAAATTATAAGTAGCTCGCTAAAAATCAATGAAAATCAGCCCAGTTGAAATTTTCAAGAAAAGGGCTTGATTTCATACTGTTCCTTGCCCTGTGTTAAAACCATCGGCAGATCAGCTGCAAGACTCATCGTACTTCGCAGGCCTATGCGTACTGGCGTAGAATCCGACAGTAAATTTACATCGGCGATTGTAATTTCCACATGGTACCCCGACCTTTCTTCAGACGAAACGGAACAATTTATAGACGTGGAGGAATCGGGTCAAGAAACCAGACTAGCTTGCTTTGCACCCGATCACAGACTACCGATTGCAAACGAAATGTAGACTAACTAATTTTGGGAAGTATTTGAAAAAAGTCACTATAATCATCATTGGAAATGGATACAAAAAATCCACTTTTCTCAATAATGACAGTACACCAAACTGAAGGCGCTGTTCACCTTGGATGGTGGCTTTATTTTTTACTCTGCACCCTTAATTTTTAATCCTTTTTTATCAACCTTTTATGAGACACATCCTTGGATATTTTTATCACCGAAGCTTCTGTGGAAAATCAAATATAATATAAAAGAAACTGCAATCAAACAATTGCCATAATGAGGCTGTGTTAAACTCTATGAAGTCATCTCCATTAACTAAATTCGTGGAGGAAAATTGTCTTCAAGAATGGGTTGACTAAAATAAATCAATCAGTTCCTCAGAAGTGCTAAGGGCTAACCGAGACTGGCCTGAAAGTCCATCGAAGAGATATTATACTTCACACTGGTTAGACCACATCTTTGATATGGGAGCACTGCTTGGAAACCCCATATCACCAAAAACATCTCTTCGCTTGAAAGAGTCCAGAGACGAGCTGGCGTTCAGAGCGGCAAGACCTGCCTGTCGAACTTACGGCAGAAGTCAGTTGCTTTAAACGTCGACTTTCTGCCGTGTCTAATTCAAATAATGTAAATTTTTGGGTCATTATTTGAATTAGATACGGCAAAAGTTCGACGTTTGAAGCAGGCCTATAAATAAAACTTACTAACTAGTAACTAACGGAGAGATGATACGACCATAATTTTGTTGAGATGCATCACAGCGTTGCATTCAAGGCTATATTCGCTGCAAAGGAATTTTGGCAAGGAGCCCAGATAGTTAAAGGTACACACCGCCTTTGTCGCGCGAAATTGGGCGATAAAAAACGCCCCTCAATATTTCATTGCTTTTCATACATGGTTGGAAAGATCTTTCAAAAGTAGAATATAATTGTCCACACAAATACCCCTGAAAAATGCGTCGTTTTTCTGTTATTGTACAAAAACAATGTCATGTGACTTTTTTGAACAAAAATTTGTCCAGAAAACTCACGAGGACAAAAGAAATAGTCGCACTTTCAGACGTTTAAAAAGTTTATTACTGAACCAAATTCAAGAATAATTAATTTTTATAATTCATTGATACTTGACAAAAGTGAAATGATTTTGAAACAATGGGTGAAAATTGTCAAAATCGACAAAAAGGCGAAAGTCTTGGCAGTTTCCCAAGACACCGGGAACCGAACCAAGACTCTGCCAGTACAGCCATGGGCGTCAGCGCGGCCAAGCGCCCGAGGCGTGAGCCCGCCGGTTAGGCCATAATTATGTCAACACTTTTCGCGTGGAAATGTAAAGCAGGTCTCGACCGCTGTGGTGCTTTTCGTGTCGGGTATTTTGAATTATGATACTACCAGCGCAGGGCCGGATCTACCATATGGGCACTTTGGGCACGTGCCCAGGGGCCCCTGGGCATCAGGCAGGGGGCCCTCCATGGTGGTCGAAAAAAGAAATGAAAAAAAAAAATGTCCAAATAATTTTTTTCCAAAATTTGTTTTTCCCAAAAATGTTTTTATCTAATTTATTTTATTTATCTAATAGATAAAAAAAAGTTATCTAATCCGAATCCGTCCATCCCCCCCCCCCCCGAAATAAATTAGTCAAAATGAGTGTTTTATTGTTGGTGAGAATGCTGCTGGAAAGTGCCGATTGTTTTCAAATAATTGTAGTGGAGTAAAAGTACAATATTTGCCTCTGATATGTAGTGGAGTAAGTAGTAAAGTATTGGAAATTGGAAATACTCAAGTAAAGTACAAATACCTCAAAATTGTACTTAAGTACAGTACTTGAGTACATGTACTTAGTTACTTTCCACCACTGAATAATAGTGAATGAAAATTAATAAATCCTTTGAAATAGTAGCCTTGTGTTGTTATTTTGCCTTTATTGATTAAATCAACTTTATTTCATGAAAGTCAAGTCAACTGATTGAAACTCATTTTCTAATGAATGCCAGCTTAGCATGTAGGCCTTTGTGCGTCTGTTTGACAGACTACAATGACTGTATAGTTGAGGACTTATTTGTCAGTTGGACAAATAAGGTATCTAAATATTGACAATCACCAAATTGTGAATATTTAGAGGAAAATGAAAAAGAAAACTGAAAATTTTGCGCACGCGCGCGTGCACATATTTGCGCACGGCCGCTTCGCGGCCGCACGCGAACGACCCGTGCCCGTGGGGGGGCCCTTGGAGTTTCAGGTGCCCAGGGGCCCTCAGAGGTGTTAATCCTGCCCTGTACCAGCGAGTTTAGTTTTGGAAACAACAATGACGCCTTCATTGGGAACATCGTCAGAGCCCCTTCATCATATCAACGCCAATAAAAAAGTGACAAAAACTGTTCAGTTTGGGAGGCCAGAATTTCGACCAAGCGGACTGGGCGAAGAAAGGCTCACCGTCTATGACGCATGCCTGGCGACCATTGCCGGGCCAGCCAACCTCAAATGATGGCAAACACTCAGGAATTTGACTGTTGAACGTGATGGTGACCATGAATACCATGAATGTCGCATTTGTAGGATTATTGTTGGACAGGTACGAGTAATAAAAGAGAAATATTGTTTGATAATATAATATACTCGTGGGGCTTTTTGTGTGGCTGTATGCTGAACTCTTATGATGAATTTCTGTTAGCCATCACACTATTTTTGATAGTTCCTATATAGCCAAGGCACAATGATTATTGTGATGATGTTTACAATACAGACATGGTAATTATGAGATTGTGATGATGTTTACAATACAGACGTGATAATTATGAGAACAATTTCCAGTGAATTAGTTGTAATTTCCACCATCGATGCCCAGGTATCGAGTACGAGTACGAGTACGGATTTTTAATATGCACCATGTCCATCATATCCACCATTATTTCATTAGCTGTTATGTTTTGTTTTATAGGTATGAGAAAACATCATTGCCAGTATTTTTACTTGCATCAACACCATGTAGAGTTCAGCCTGATTCCATTTCCAATATTCACAGCTACAAAGCATTGCCAAGGTAGAGTAAATCTTGATTGGTTCAGATTATTATTTTTTATCCCATTTATTATTTGTTTTTCTATAAAACAAAATCAGATTTACAGAAACAATTTCTCATTTAGAAAAAATGAAGTTGTGCATTCAAGTTTTTTCCCCCTTGTGCATGCTTAATGTTAAATTGTCCATATTAAAGGGACAACATCACGATCAGAGCAGACTTTCAACAGAGCATGGAATCGGTGTCCTTGTTTAAGATGAACTGGATCATTTATTCAGCAGCATTGATAATTATGACCTTATCATGTGGGGTGAAATCTAAAACTAGCACTCCGATTCCATGTCCTGTTGATCGTGACCGTTGTCCTCTTAAATGGAAAGTACAACAGCATAACAGCATAACAGCATAACAGCATAACAGCATAACAGCTGTTATCGGTAATATTTACTTACTTTGAATGAAGATCGTTTAATAATGAATATGTTAAAGTTTGAGCTCAATGGGGAGTCTAAGTCATGAGAAAAGTGTGAAAACCCTTCATAATTCTTTAGGAAAATATTAGTAAATGTGTATATTTTTTTTCTTCAGTTTTCTTTAAAATAAGAACACAATAAGCAGAATAATTGTTTAACTGCGTCACATCCACTGAGTTAGCTGTAGGTAATAAATAATTCAGTAATTGTGCAATCAAGTAATAACCAGTGATGTACCTTCCCTTTAACATTATATCCAAACATTCATGTGAACATGTTTTTTTTTCTTTCCTACAGTGCCCTAGCATCTCTTGGTCAACTCCCAGGTATACATGAGCTCCATCAATCATCAACATCAATGTCAGTTGCATGGAACATAATAGAAAGTTGGCTAATGTTCATGTATCAGGTACCACATAGTCTACTCAAAGCACAGCCGTATAGTAATTGGGTGGAGAAGAAACAATGCAGCTTATGTCAAATAGCTAATGTCTGCAGTCTTCAAAGCTTGTATGGATGTCAGCTAATTAGCCTTTCATTAGAAAACAAGCTTATAACTACTACATGATAAAGTTTTTCCTTCTTTACCCTGCCCTCAGCAGAAGAGTTGTCAAAAGGTAAATAATTCCCAAAAGTAAGGCCACAAGTTCTAATTAGCCAATTGACAATTTAAACCAAATTAAATGTAATTACATCCACTTGATCAAATCTGATAATTGCTTGCCCTTTTCATTTTGTTGATGAAACCTTTAAATTCTAGATTTAGATGGAGCCAACATTGGTATTTATGTCTTGGTATTAAGTCTTGTACAAAAATAAATTGAATGGATGGACTGCATGTTTATATACCGAGAGTGATCTTTATTTATAATATACTTCACTTTCAACTCAAGTTTATAATGGACAAAAATATAATGATAAATTGAAAATGATAGTGACACTGTAATCAAGCATCTGCTTATAAATGTTCTGTTTTCAACTATACTGCAAATAATTAAAAATAATTTATAAAATTTGAAACAAATTCTACATTGCTTTTTATATTTTCAAGGTTGTACACATATTTGGCAAAATGTCTGTAGCTGCATCCATACTATAGAATTACAAGCTAAAGATCACATGCCATTTTGTACATAAATTTTTAGACATTGAAATAATCAAGAGTTGTATGGATGCTTGTATATTGCCAATAAAATAATGAAATACATATTTATTTTAACTGTCCATTTGGTTTCATGACTTGACTTTTGTGGTTCCACTCCTCCCCCCCCCCCCACAATCAATTGAAACCACTTTGCTGACCTGTTTAACCTATTATAAAGAATCTAACAATGAGTGTACATGGTCTTACACATGTAACAAGTGAAATGACTTCAGTGTAAATGAACCCAACAATGGTCATTTGTTGACAAGAAAACAGAATCAATCTGCATAATAAATGTACGATTTAGTGACAGTTCAGAATGGATGACATTTAGGGGCTGTCATTGGAATCGGTAATTTTGGAATAAAATGCCTGTCCCCCCCCCCCCAATTTCTTGGTGATGGCATTTACTGCCACTGGTGATAAACCAACACATTTGTTTTCTAAAATTCTTTGGACTATCATTGCAGCACCATAGAATCCAAGAACTGGGGAGGGGGAGGGGCAAACAAGCAATAAATGTAAGGGGCCCAGACATTATGTTTGATTCCAAATTACCAATTCCATTGACCAAAGACTGGTGCTTCATTATGTCGAGAATCACACCCAGCATCAATTCTGCATAGCTGAAGTAGCAAGATGTTTCTGTCCTCTTTCTGAAAAAGATTTAAGAGTGAAGAGGAGTAAGGGCTTAGATTTAAATAAATTCAACATTATCAACAATCACTGTGAAATAAATTAAAACATTGTTTAACTGACATGGATTGGAAAGGTGGTTATCAGATAGACCCCTTCTCTTGGACTGAAATGCCAGTACTGCTATAGCAAAAAAAAAAAAAAAATTATACTGAACCTTAATTTTTTTGTAATAAACAACCATTAAAACTAAATAAAATGTTCATCGTTGGTATTTGATAATGAACATTAACTTCAACCCTGTAACACGTTAACATTAGATCTCATGAAAAATAGCGTAAAAACTAACCTGTGAAAATTTATTTAAAATAGGTGCTCCCCCTATGATTTGGTCATATTAGGCCTATGTGTCCCAACCAAATAAAAATGTTTGATAATAATATTTGGAGAATATGAGAATCTAAACCAAAATTGAAGCTTCCCTTTCACAATTTTTTCAAACATGTAGAGTATGTAATCAGGGGTTAGGGCAATTTCACATAATTGCCAGGGGACATTGTCATGATTGTGTTCATCATTACACATGTCCATGTTCTGTCTACCGATGGCAATGCAAACTAATTGATCATGATTGAGATGCTCACCCAGAATCCAGCATGTCCAGATAGATGCTGCTAAGCACTGGTTTGTTCAGTCTGTGCCTTTCTCCATGGTTGATCCAAGGTCTATCAAGCCTAATATAAGCATTTTCCTCACTTTTTTGGATGATCTTGGACGTCGACGTGCATCTGGTTGCAATAGAATCCAGGAATTCTGTGATCGTTCGTGTTACAACGGATACAAAATGTACAGTAACAGACTGGAACCTTGTTCCTCTTGTTACAATCACAACGGTGTGCAATGCAGAGATACCAGTCTAAATACAATCTGCAATGCCGTACAGGTTTCACGGTCGTGTAGACTACTGAAAATGCGTATACGTGACCTTTGACCTTATTGTTGTTTTTTGGACATTTCTCAGTAATTACACGATACCCAAATTTTGTTTTTTGAAGAAAACCTTCCAAAAAGGATTATCTATCATTCTATCAATCCCATTTTTTGCACTTTTAGGGCGGTGTGTACCTTTAAGCTGCTCAAACGAAGTATACTACGTGATGTACTTTGGTCAAAGAACGTTCGTGGTTTTTGGGTACAAATACAACTTTATCATGTTGAGACGATTTTCTCTTTTAAAAGCCAAGGTCTATTTGTTTGTGGCACCAATTTCAACGGTCAAAAAAATAATACATGGTTTCATTACTGGACATGATGGCACTGGATATTTTATTAATTGAAAAGAATGTGTGCGTTTTAGGCCACTCAAAAAGGATTTTGGCAAAACTAGCAAATCATTCAGTCAAGTGATCAATTGTTTCCTACTGGCTGTGGCCATTTAACCGGTAATAAACTCCCCCAAGAGGATTAGATGTTGAGATGGAGAGAGTTGAAATCCCCGAGCTCCGGGAAATACTTCGGTTTTCTCTCAAAAGAGGGTGTGAGTTCCATGGCATGATTGATAACCTTTTTTTCTTGTTGCATTTTTCAGTATTTATTTTATGCCAAAAGTAGACACAGCAGATGTTTAATATTGTCACCGGTATTTTTTTTTAGGCTACTCCTCCTTTTCTCTGACCTCCCCCTCTTTTTTTCCCCCGCCTTTTTCCCCCCCTTTTTTTAATTTTTTTTTTTACTCAATTTACCCGGGGGACACGTGCCCCCGCGGCCCCCCCCCCCCCGGATCCGCGCCTGCCTACTATCCAAACAATCAAGTAATCTCTCTTTTTTTCCAAAAGAGAGGTTTACGTTTCCGCCAAACGTTTGTTTTTAATGGGTGCAAGTGGGAGATTTGAGTTCACGTCTATTGTTGTCAGCCCTTGGCCAATGTTATTGGACGACTCTCGGCACCGCTCCGTTTCCGACGAAGGTACTACGGACAGACTTTCGTTTGATTCACTGTACAAACTCCTGGGATCGCATGACGAATTTTCCGATTTTTCTGATATTCCCGAGTCTCCCTGCTTGTCTTCTCGCCCGGCTGAGCTCAGCTCCCGTACCGGAGACATTATTATTCACTCGGAATTTTTTCCGTTGACCCCGACTGCCCGACGTAGCCATTGCACTTTTTGGCAAACTCGCACGGTTAGGCTGAGGTTTGTTCGTTGAGTGCAACTTTTGAATCAAAGCATGTCCCCGCTTTGTCAAGCGCATCGAAGCAACTTTTAACTGCGTTGGAATTGGACCGCTCTTTTGGGAATACTTTCTTCTTCGTGTTTAAAAACATAAACAGCATTTCTCGTTCTGTTCTCACAATTCAACATTTCATTTGTAAAGGAAATTAGTGTCATCCTCAGCACGCATGACATCAACAAACATATTTGAGTTCCCGTCAGATTTCCTCGTGAAATTGATGATGTCGTGTCTGTTATTGTTTACATTGTTATTTCCAAGATTTGAATTTGGATTTTTTGCAAAGTCGCCACTGGCTGGTATATTATTAACGTCCACGCTACCACGCCGTCCATTTTTCCTTCCAGCATCAGGCTTTTGGGTATTTGTTCCGATTCCAAGTTGTGAAAAGTGTGATGTACCATCGTCAGAGTGCAATGAGTTAGCATTTGTGTTTTCCGTATAGTTGTCCCCAGACTTCGGAAAGCTTGTGGGATGTCCGTCTTTATACTTCGATTTCCAAAAGATTTTTTAAGGATCGTTTCTTTTCGCCCGAGTTCGACCTGCCTCTTCTTTTGGTCAGCATCTTAAAATATGCCTTCTGTTTTAGGATATTTTCTCGGCGAATTTGAATGAGGCTCGCAATTCGCGGCGATGGCCGTGAACCGGCCGTAGCTTGGGCAGACTCATGTTTGCAACATCATACCATTACCGAACAGTTCACTGAGTTCCTTCCTCCATGGTCTGAGTTTGATCTAAAAAAATATATATATATAACAAAAATTAGCGGTGAACCGTTTGTGATCATTACTTGCTGCGTCAATATTGACAATAACTAGCGGCTGTTATGTTGCTTACATCAGCATATTGATCTGCACATGCCCTTTCTCTATGATCTACATGTGTATACTAACTGGATTAGGTTGCTCAATGCTGACTGACCTCACCGGAAGCTCAGCGGCAGCCGTTTCGAATCCCCAACCACACAAGTCAACATTTCAACACTATCACGTTCATAGAGTAATGATTCCCTGATTATACATGCAGAAAGTTTGATCTAAAGTTTGAGTTTGATCTAAAAAAATAAAAAATAAAATAAAAAAATTAGCGGTGAACCGTTTGTGATCATTACTTGCTGCGTCAATACTGACAATAACTAGCGGCTGTTATGTTGCTTAATTACATCAGCATATTGATCTGCACATGCCCTTTCTCTATGATCTACATGTGTATACTAACTGGATTAGGTTGCTCAATGCTGACTGACCTCACCGGAAGCTCAGCGGCAGCCGTTTCGAATCCCCAACCACACAAGTCAACATTTCAACACTATCACGTTCATAGAGTAATGATTCCCTGATTATACATGCAGAAAGTTTGATCTAAAGTTTGAGTTTGATCTTTAAAAAAAAATTTTAATTTTTTTTTGCGGTGAACCGTTTGTGATCATTATACTTGCTGCGTCAATATTGACAATAACTAGCGGCTGTTATGTTGCTTACATCAGCATATTGATCTGCACATGCCCTTTCTCTATGATCTACATGTACATGTGGATTAGGTTGCTCAATGCTGACTGACCTCACCGGAAGCGCAGCGGCAGCCGTTTCGAATCCCCAACCACACAAGTCAACATTTCAACACTATCACGTTCATAGAGTAATGATTCCCTGATTATACATGCAGAAAGTATAAAACAATATGTCATGGCCAACGGATAAAAATTGTAAGTTATTGAGAAAAACACTATGAGTGACCAAATATTAGGGAAAAAATACAAAAATGTGTATAGCGCCCCCTAACGGTAACCTATGGAAGTTTTCATGGCATCATTTGATAGATCGTGTCAAACTACACAAATTAACCTACACATTTTCATGAAAATCGGCTGAAGAATACACTGAGGTAAGAGAACGGGGAAAAAACTTAGCCCAGGCTTGATAGGGTTAAATGTTACGTCCCTGACATTTGAAAACAATACACCACATGGTGCAAATTCCAAGTTATGAAAACTCATTTTCTTAGCGATTTTAAAACTTTTTTGTAAAATTAATAAATATAAAAATAACCTGAAGTAAACACTGTTTGCGGTGACACCACGGTGAATATTCTCTTTTGAATAGTAATTCGTTCTGAAAAAATGGTTTGTATGGTTACAACTCGACGTTTCGATCAGTATGCTCCGATCGTCTTCAGGAGAATGAGCACACTGATCGAAACGTCGAGTTGTAACCATACGAACCAGTTCTTTTCAGAACGAATTACTACTCAAAAGAGAATATTCACATGGTGGCACCGCAAACAGTGTTTAGGCCTACTTATCCTTTTCTCTATATGCAAAGCTATAAATCTTAATAACCTGAAGGAAAAGTGTTTAAATGGGAGTGCCATGGTCGAGCGGTTTAGTGCATCGGATTTGTGTTCTTATGGCTGAGTCGTCAGAATGTGGGTTCGAACCGCGACCATGGTGCTCGTTTCTCTCCTTGAGCAAGACACTTTACCATAATCTCTCCACCCAGGGGTAAATGGGTACCTGTGAGGGCAGATCGAGTTGGTTGTTGTGTTTGATTAGCCCTATATGCGCTGTAATGGCAGCAATTGAGCTGTATACTCCCCAGGGAGCTGAGATGGTTTCAGGAATGATTTATGAGCCTGATGAGCAGGGGTAATAATATAATGCGCCTTGAGCACAAGTTTGGTGGATACGTGCGCTATATAAGTCCACATTATTATTATTATTATTATTATTATTATTATTATTATTATTATTATTATTATTATTATTATTATTATTATTATTATTATTATTATTATTATTATTATTATTATTATTATTATTATTATTATTAAATCTTTGTTGACTCTTTATGTGTATACTTTAATGCATTTGAAAGTTCTCCTGTTCTCAGACGTTGACAACAGCCAGCCTAGCAATCAATTATTGTTAGCAGAATCGATCCCATCGGGGTAGTAGTAGCTGTCGGTCGCGAAGCGACAATGACCGCCATCATATCATTTCACAGCTGATCTCCAGTCAGGTCGCTGGACTGCAAGAGTTGTCCAGGTCTTGCTGTCGATTTCTCGCATCTTGAGGTTCCGCTTAATGGTGTCCTTGTAGCGGAGCCGTGGCCGTCCAATCTTTCTTGCACCGGCAGTGAGTTGAGAGAAAAGTATCTGTTTTGGTAGTCTCTCGGAGGGCATCTAATGATGTGGCCTGTCCATCGTAAGGTCTTTCGGATGAGCAGGTCCTCCATCGAGGTGGTGAGCTCGCTCCAAGATTTCGTTATTGGTCACCCTGGTGTCCTTCCAGGTAACTCTCATGATTGATCGTAGGGTGTCTCATCATGAAGGCGTGAAGTTTCTTGACTTGACTCCTGTATAGGGTCCAGCTTTCCGCACCATATAAAAGAGTTGACAAAACAATGGCTCTGTAGATCTTGCACTTGACTCTTGTTGGAGACATGATGATTATTCCAGAGCCTGGTTCGCAGTCTCCCAAAACGCTGCTCGCCTTGGCCATCCTCTTTGTCAACTCCGTGTCAATGCGGCCATCCTTTGAAATGGTGCTTCGAGGTAGGTGAAGTCATCTATCTGGTGTAGGGCTGTGCCGTCTACTAGAATTTCCTTCCCCTCTCTATGAGTTGGTCCGGGTTGGAACAGTACTTTAGTCTTCTTGATGTTGATCTGTAGCCCAAACTTCTTTGATGCCGCTGAAAATGCATCCACAATGCGCTGCATCTGTTCTGGTGTGTGTGCAACGAGCGCTGTCATCTGCAAACAAGAGCTCTCTCACAAGGATCTGTGTGTGGTCTTTGTCGTGGCCTTGAAGTGTGAGACATTGAAGAGGTTGGCATCCTGACGGGATTGTATGTAGACACCTTCCTCGAGATCACCAAAGGCCTCCTCCAGCATAGCCGAGAGAAAGATTGAGAACAACGTTGGGGCCAACACACATCCTTGCTTCACACCATTACTTACTGGGAAGCTGTCAGATGTCTCGTTCGCTTTCTTTACCTTTGCCATCATGCCTGTGTGGGTGACTCTATCATTCTTGTGAACTTGTCCGGGCATCGTACCTTCGCAGTAGGTTGCCATAGACCCGTCCTACTCACAGTGTCAAATGCTTTAGTGAAGTCTACAAAGACCGCATAGAGGGATTGGTTTTGCTCAATGCATTTCTCCTGTATTTGTCTGAGGCAGAAGATCATATCGACTGTGCTCGGTTGTTTCGGAATCCACATTGTGTTTCTGGAACTATGCTTGGTGTTATGTGAGTAGTCAGTCTGTTTAGAAGGATCCTAGCATATGCTTTCCCAGCTATCGACAGCAATGAGATTCCTCTATAGTTTCCACACTGAGTCCGGTCTCCCTTTTTGAAGATGGTGACAATATTCGCATCCTTCCATTCTTGGGGTACCGAGCCTTCTTCCCATGCTTGTTGGATCAGCCCGAGTAAGTTGTTGGTAAGTGTGGCTCCTCCGTGCTTCCATATCTCGCTTCAGGTATCCCATCTACACCTGGTGCCTTGCCATCAGCCAAAGAGGAGATTGCTAGTTGAAGTTCTTCCAGTGTCGGAACATCGTCAAGGGCAATTGCTAGTGGTCGCTGGTTGATCTTTTTAGTGCTGCAGGCTCGATGTCTCCGGACTGGTTGAGTAACGTCTCAAAGTGTTGTGACCATCGCTTGAGCACCCTGTTGTTGTTGTCTGAAAGAGTCTCTTTGCCATCCAGGGACTTAAGATGAACTGTGCCTCTTGAATGGGGACCCCAAACCTCCTTCAGTCCACTGTAGAAGGACTTCATGTCATTTCTGTCTGCTGAACGCTGAAGGTCCACTGCCTTATCTTCCCACCAGGTGGTTTTCAGTCTTCGGATGCACCTTTGCAGGCATCTGCAGGCCTCCTTGTATGCAGCGACAGTGGTCCTGGTTCTTCTGGTCTGTAGAACACGTTGGTGTGCTTCATCCCGTTTCTGCATGAGTAGTTGGAGTTCAGAGTCTTCCGTGTCGAACCAGTCCTGGTGTTTTCGCTCTGGTTTGCCGAGGGTGTTGCTGGCTGTCTCATAAACGACCTGACTGAGCGATGTCCAAGCCTGATCCACTCCCATTCCCTCCTGCACTCTCCAGTCTACCATTGCGTTATTCATCTCACGCTCTAAGTTGGCCCGGTGCCTGTTTACTCGCAGTTGGTCTGTGTTCAACTTTTTGGGTATGGTGGCTCTTTGCTTCCTATGCTTGGGTTGTAGTGCAAATGCGATCTTTGATCTAAGAAGTTGGTGGTCAGTCCAACAGTTGGCTCCGCGCATAGCTCTTGTACTGTGGATGTCCATTCTGTCTCTCTGTCTCGTAATGATGTAATCAATCAGGTGCCAATGTTTGGAGCGAGGGTGCATCCAGGTGGTCTTGTATTCGTCCTTCTGCTTGAACACCGTATTGGTAATTAGAAGTCCGAACTCTGAGCACAGCTCTAGAAGTAGCTCGCCGTTGGTGTTGCATTTGCCGACTCCGTGTCTGCCCATCACTGTTGGCCACCTCTTGTAGTCTCGTCCTATCCGGGCATTGAAGTCTCCCATTAAGATCAACTTGTCAGTGCAAGGGATGGTCTGCAGGGTTGATCTAAGCTGATTGTAGAAGTTCTCCTTTGCTTCGTCCGGATTTGTCATGGTTGGTGCGTATACACTGATGATAGTAGCATTTCCATTCTTTGCCAGTGGAATTCTCATTGTCATGATTCTATCATTCACCGGTTTAGAGCATCTCCGAGAGCTTCACTACAATCTCTCTTCTGATTGCAAGCCTACTCCGGCCTCCCGTCGTTCCCCATCTGGCTTGCCACTCCAGAAGAATGAGTAGTTCACATCATCGAGGCTTCCTGATTCGGAGAATCGTGTCTCACACAGTGCAGCAATGTCAATTCGGTACTTCTCAGCTCCATGGCAACCAGATTGTCCGTCTCTCTGGTCTGTCAGTCCTTCACGGTCAATGAGGTGTCCTGACATTCCAATGTCCAATAATCATGGTAGATATCCTGTTGGTATCGTCTTTTTGTTTTTGTGGTCTTCCTAGCTTACTTGTCACTGTCGGCGGAAGTCCTGGACGAACAGCGCGGTCCTTGGTATCCCGGGCGACGACCGATCCGGTATGGAGATTCTTACTGTTGTGCATATCATGAAGGCTGCTTGCAAGGTATTTAAGTATCGGTAGCTTTTGCAAGTTACTAACGATACTCTCTCGGGGAACTAGTGGCAAATTCACACCGGCGAGGACAAGCCAGGACAGGTGTGAACCACTAGACCCTGCAGTGACTGGCCGGGAGATGTCAAGAGTTTTGTACCATCAACCGCCCTCAGTGCTGTCACAGTGACACGGTTTTCTGTTGGGGTTTGCTCCCTTAGCCTTTGTTTCTACCAGAAACCTGAACCACAAGGCAGTGGTCTACAACTATGCATGGCAGGGGCGTCTAACTCCCTGAGGTATTATCATATTATCATACCCGCATACATACCCCCATCGGGGTACTGCCGCGCAATTAGCCTGAATATCTGACGTCATGCTTTGAGGCTCGTGTATTACGCCAGATATACTGGCCACGGCCGCCTTGTTTTCGCCGAGATTCAACAGTGAACTTGATGGTAGCTAACTCGCGAGCATCGACGTCAGATCTTCAGCACAATCCAATGAAATCCCTTGAATATCTGTCTTTACCCTAGACGATTTTGTTTACACTAAGTCCGTTTCTGCGACCTTTGACATTATTCACATCACTTTAACGACCACAATAGGGCGAACGTTCGATTAGCTCGTCTCGGGGTTCACCCATTGATCTTAAAACTAACTGGATAGGAGCGCTGATTGGCCTATAAAAAGTTGAAGTAACCGGCCGCCATGTTGGTTCCCCCAAAAGGTCAAGAGTCAAAGATGGCGAGCAACGAGCTTCAGCCAATCGGCGCGATCTCCAGTTAGTACTGATAGAGATCAGTGGGTTTCCCCCACTGAAAAAGTCCTGGCTACTCCACTGATCAATGGGGGGGTTCACCCATGTGACGTACGTGTACTCGGGTTACATCGGGGAAGCTCCGCTCCTCGTACGATATACCATGATGGCTCGAACGCACCCTATAAATCTCTTTCTATAAACAGCGCCCCCAGGCCCATATGTCGAATGGCGACTAATCAGAATCAGTCTAGTTCCCGGTTTCATATAACAGTGTTCTTACTACAGACCAGGGAGAAGGAACAGACTATAGTGCACGTGTGTGTCGTCAGCCGAATTCGAAAGCCGGTCATTCCCCGTTTCCGCCATTGTTCTTCCGGTAGTTTTCTCGTACATATTCCTCGTCTGATTCTATTCTAGCTTGATAAATTCTATTTTTGAGTAAAACACACCATTGCTCCATAAACATTGGATAAGGAAAAGAGTCTACATCATCATGTCTGATGCAAACGAGAAAGGTGATCCGGTAGAGGAAGGGTAAGTGTTAGCCCATTCTAACGTTAAGTTCTATAAATAGGCAGGTCAGCCTAAAATCTAAACATGCTTCAATCGTTTTTATTTTCGGCATGTGCATTCTTTGTGGTTTCCATATGAAATAAATTTTTGTTTCATCAAAATCGGATAAACCGTTACGGAGTTATGATTTTTTTAAGATTAAAATATTGTGCCCTTTTTCATTTATTATTGCCCGTGTATTGTAGCTATGGGGCTAATGGCACATCAATTTTGTTTGGAAGATCCACCGTTGTCTGACTTGGACCGGGAGTCGCCGCCATCTTGGATGTCATGAAACTCACGCAACCAAAACCAAGTGTACAAAATCTGCTTTCGGTCTTTGGCCTGAGCACTTAAACTTCGAAATCTTTTTTTATTTCACAAATATATGAATCAACCTTGGATTTTAATTAAGAATATTGAGGGTTTATCTTTTTTGGGGGACCGAAAATCAAACTCAAAGTTTTTGAGATCAAGTTTGAGGCTCAGAAACCACGCGATTTCCGATCATTAGAGCTGGAGACTGTTTATTATTCATTTATGCAGACAGGCATATGCAAATTATGACGTATACATCAGCAGGACGAATCGCGAAAGCGCATTCTTGGGCAGCCCCCTCTGTGCAATTCTCACCACACGATCGTTTTTATGAATGGGAATTTACGTGCGCATTGTCCGCTGTGTGTCAGAAGCACTGTGCGGCATAAATGGCCTGCCTACTGTTAGCCCATTCTAACGTTAAGTTCTATAAATTAAAAACGTTTGCCAGGCCCAGGGCCAACGCCTATACCGGTGTCACGGTCTCAGCTATCCGGCGTGCTCAGCTATCCGGATGACCAAATATGGTAAAATTACGTCATGCTATGTCTGCGCACAGCGTACGAAAGTAGTCCATTTTAGGGCCGTGCTGAGTCGTGTATGTGTACGTGTATATACATGTACGTACATATATATACACACACTTGCTGGAACTGTCATGGCGGCCTCCACGAGCAGTGACTACAGCGTGCTGAAATGCCCGGCTACGTCATCCGGATAGCTGAGCACGCCGGATAGCTGAGACCGTGACTACAGCGTGCTGAAATGCCCGGCTACGTCATCCGGATAGCTGAGCACGCCGGATAACTGAGACCGTGACACCGGAATTGCCGCGAGCATGCGCATTTACTTAAAAAAACAACCTCGCAGTTTCGTACCTTGGAAAAAACGAGTATCGTCCATGTACGTAATTCGCCGCACTCGTGAAATGACGCACTTACCTTTGGCTTAGCATTTCTCTGAAAACTTACAAAACTATGGCATATTACTAGGCAGTTTCATGAAAATTTGAAGTTGCTTCAATGCTTTTAGTTTTAAATGTCATATCACTGGATAGAACAAAAAATTAGAAAGAAAATGAGGGGTCAATGGTCATGATAGGTTAACCCTAGGCTATGCAAAGTTACGAATTTTTGTTGATTTAAATATTTGGTAATTTTTAAGATCCAGTTTCATTTGAAAAGTTGTGACCGAATTTGCCTGCAATGTATCCTTGTAGTACTAACAAAGTCTATTTTGCGCAAGTTGCACTGTTTTTGTGCCAACGTTACAGTTGGCATGGACTGATCAATTAAGATAACCACGATGTGTAGTATCCATTTATCGACACTAGAAGTGACTACATCCGTAGACTACCCTTTATATTAGAATTTTACCATGAAAGTTCGGCGGGTCACAACTTCGACAGAAAAAAAGGATATGAAAAATAGCACCACCATCGGCGGTTTGCGTGAATCTGCCTAATATTACTGGTTGCATAAACTTATCTATTCTAAGTCATACTTGTTGAAAAAATAAAAATCACAGTGAAATTGTATGATTTACTGGAAAGTTAGTGCTTGTTAAAGTGGAAAAAGTTGTTTAACCACTGATTTTACTAGTAAGGAATTTACATGACCTAAATTTTTTTTTCACGAACATCTGTGATTTTATTGTTCTATGCCGTCAACGAGCTATTGTCTGTGGAAACCAAAAGATATGAATGCTTTGCATTTGCAATGATTTTTTAAAGAAATACTGATCCTCAAAATGGACACATTCCTTATAGAAGAAGCGAACAAAGACTACTTAATTCGTTGGTATTTATTTCATCGGCATTGGAAAATTATTGAGAAAATGAAACATTAATATCATGGTTATTAAAAGAAATCTTTTATTTGACAAAATGTTAACATAATTTTTACACATTTCAAAGTTTTAAAGTACTTTTTGCAAAAATTTTAACCACCTTCCATTTTATAGGTCTTTCAAGAATATTGATTAAAAGTTTTGAGAGCTTCTCCAAATTATACCATTTTATTTTTAAAATCTAGAACAATATTTTTATTTTCAAGATTAAAAACAATTTTACAACCATCTGGAATAAGATGAAACATGATTCAACTGTTTTTCTTCTTGGGTACATTTTCTGTGCCCCCATCAACTTAACAGTTTGGGGGTGAGTCATTATACCAACATCAATTTTTTGACGACCACAATTCTGTCCGTCTCAAAAAACGGCGCTCAAGACGTCCACGCATATGATCATGCATTGAAATTCAGCATTTTACAAGAGAATCCTTCACTGAAACAAACTGAAACACCAAACTGCTAATTTCATTTGTAAGTTACTGTCCAGTTGATTATATAACTTGGCTTAGGTGTGTCATTTAGGGTAAATTGAGGATACCCTTGCGTACGAGAATAATGTGAAAAGTCAATGGGGGGGGGACACGATTTTTTGGGTGATAAGTTGGAAGTTTTTTTTTACGTATTATGACAACATTACGGAGATTTTTTCTTTGACTTTGAAATTGGTTAGATAGGTCCCCCCCCCCCCATAATAATTTAAGTATTCTGTTTATGATCTTGTCAATTTCGAGGAAAAATTCTTTGTAATGTTGTCATAATAATTAATACATAAAAAAAAAACGTGCAAATATCACCCCCAAAAATTGCCCCCCCCCCCATTGACTTTTCACATACATGTATCCTCGTTTTTCCAGCAGGGTGGATATGTGCGCGCTACAAATTTTTATTATTATTATTATTATTATTATTAAGGTACGAGGTTGTTTTTCAAGGCAATGCGCATGCTCTCAGCAATTTCGAGGAAAGAATGTTGTATCCGACCGCTACTTTTTAAGGGGTTTTGCGGAATTTTTTTGGAACCACTAAGCAGTTAAAAGATGATTCTATCGATTTTGGGGGTACAGAAAGCGAAAACTATCTTAAAAATCCACTTTTATGATGGTTTTCGGACTTTATTTCCCATCTAAAAAAATCCTCTCCTTCAGAAAATAAAAGGATCCTATTATAATTGCCACTGCACAACGACCGTGTTGGTCACTAATGGGGGAGTTGTCAAGATCAGACTGACATGACTGAGGAAGTCATTGTATACCAAAAATGCCTGATTTTTCATGAAATAAATATCCTGGAATAATTTGAAGTATATGTCAATCATCATCCATATGTACTGAGTACATGTAGGTAAGATTACATTATTGGTTATATTGAATGAGAAAAAGTGGCGGTCGGATACGACATTCTACCCAATTTCGATAAGGTTTATACACTGGACTCACTCCATATCCTTGACCCTAGCACCACATGTACAAAAATGGAGAGATATTTTTCACATTTTTAACTTTTGATCTGCTACTTACTGCATCATACAACTCGGTGATGAGGTACTTCTATCGAAGCAGACAACTTGGCCATAAAATCCAATATTGGTGGATCACTCACTTTCGTGAAATTATCAAAGAAATATTGGGTTTATTTTTGTACACTCGTGAATGTAAATTTGTGTTGATTGGGGTCGATTGACTCTAGAATGGGGCTAGGCAAGTGTTAGCCCAACGAGGTTGGCACAGACCTGGATCCTTACCTTTAATACTAACAATAGCCACACACTGGTTCCATTGACACTAACAGTCTCTTGTACATGTAAATTCAAAGCTCTCAACTTTTTTGGGAAACAATGTCGAACCCACCCGCCACTAGTGCACAATGTCTAAGCATGAGTTTTATGCAGACGACAAAATGGCCAACATCTCACTGGATGTGCATACTGTACATTCATTGTTCAAAATCTCCCAAAATATCATTTCCAATCTATCACTGGACTACGTTTTCCTCTGCTTAAGTGTGTCCTCTATCAGTATCATCTTTTAAAGGAAAATTTGTGATATTTATTGTATTGAGATAGAAAAGTGGTGGTTGTATTCTACAATCTTTCCATTTTTTGACATGTTTAACTATCATAATGAAAAAAAATATATACATTGTACATTATTATTACATGTGTAAATTTCGTGTGATATGGGCCACATGTGTGCTGTGCATGTGTGTATGCATGCATACATGAACCAATCAATGATTTTCTCTATCCTCAATCCTTCAGTTTGGTGACATCATATGCATAAGGTCTATTGTTAACAGTTACACAATGCTCGGCAGTTTGCAGATTTCAACGACGGTGGCTATTTTAATTTGATTCACCCTGTTTGTGAAACAATTTTACGATGGCTGTTTAAAATCTGCACACACTTGCTGTATTTTTGCAAGCTTTTTTTACTGAGCAAAAACTAGTAACAAAATAAAATAAATCACTTAAAAACGAGTCGAGTGCTTTGGATTTCGCTGGCCTTTTGGGGTTCGACCTTCCGGTAGTCCCGGGTGGCAATGGTAGATGCAATAAAATACGTCTTTTTAATACCTTGTAAGCCTACCTGTTTCTGTAGAATTATAATAAAACATTTAAAAATGTACCTTTATAATTTGAAGTGTTTTTATTTTTAATTAGAGTTATCTCCAAGAAAGCTCTGAAGAAACAACAGAAGGAGGCTGAGAAAGCAGCCAAGAAAGCTGAACGCCAGTCACAACAGGTAAAATACCCATTTAAGCCTGATGGCTCCCATGTACAATGTATGTCTACTCCAGATATCTTTGTTGACAATGGGGAAATTCAGTTGTTACTCACGTTACATTTTTAAGGTTTAGGGCCCACTCTTAATGCCAAAATATATTTTTCACTCGTTTTTTTCACAGTAGTTACATTATACCCATACCTTATAATAATAATAATTTCAGAAATTTGTTTTATGTACGCTATATACTAAAGAGAAAACGTAACATTTTATGCATGTTCGGAAACTGTAACGTGAGTAACCAACATTTTTCTCTGATGTAGCTTACAGTAGCATATGTAGCGTAACAAATTTATGAAATTATTCTTTGTACTGAGTAAGATCTGAAATGCAACTGCATGTACTGTGAAAAAACTGATAAGTGAAATATAAGTAAATTATGGCATTAAGAGTGGGCTCAATACCTCAAAAATGTAATGTGAGTAACCATGGAATTGCCCCGATGCTTATTTTATTTTTTAAATACCCCTTGACCCTAATAATGATACTAATAATAATAATAATAATAATAATAATAATAATAATAATAATAATAATAATAATAATAATAATAATAATAATAATAATGATTTGTAGTGCGCACATATCCACCCTGCTGGGCACTCAAGGCGCAGAATACAAGAAGACACACAGTAGCATTCAAACATGTAGAATTTTCAGCTAAATGAAGTTGGCGCATAACATGGAAGAAGAAGGATGCAACAAATGTAAAAAAGTTGTTGCATCTTTCTCCTGAGGACGATCAGAGCAAACTGATTGAAACGTCGAGTTGTGCCTCCAGTTCTTTTCAGAACTAATTACTACTCAATTGAGAATTTCACATGGTGTCACCGCAATTACTCTTACTTGTTGCATCTTGTTGCCCTCAACAGAGAACAAAAGAACCATTGTTCTAGCTAGTGGATTTTGTTGCATTGAGCAGCCCTGCACACGTTTCTGTTGCTACATTGTGTTGCATTCAGCAGGGTGTCTGTGAAATGCTTGCATTGGGGAAGGTTAGGGTTAAATTAACTCTCCTACTATTGTTGCACTTTAGTGGGAAGTTGCTATAGAAGTCAAAACCAGTCAACTGCCTGTTTTGACTGTTGACCCAAATGTGCACACAGGGGCATTTTTGACTGGTTTTACTGTCATTTTGACCACCCTGAACAATACCAGACAATGCTTTTACCAGTCAAAAACGGTCGACTCGTTTTGACCTGTAAATGTACTTACTGCATGTAAGGTTTTACAATGTTTGACTTTTAAGTGCACTAGATGAACTTTGGCAAGTACATGTATATCAACATTTTGACTGATTTTGACCCTTGTAATAGTAGGAGGGTTAAGAAACAAATTGGTTCCTCTTAAAAATGTTCCCATAGACATTCTTAAATTCTAATGGAAGTGCCCTTCTGCGTACAAAAATACCAGTTTACATGTACTACGTTATCTTGTTTTCTGTAGGCAGCAGAAGCAGAGGCTACAGTGGAAGAGGACTATGCAAAGGATCGGTATGGCATTCCTCAAATGATCCAGTCTCAAGATAAACCAGGTATATTACATGTCCAAAGACCATGTCACACCTGTCTTGATATATTGAGTTTCCTGTGTAGAAACTTGAACTGTGAAATTGTCTTTCTATCTAGATCGTAAGCTGGTAAAGGTTAATACTTTGAATCTCGCCGCAGCTGACCAGACAGTATGGGTACGTGCCAGGCTACACACATCCAGAGGCAAAGGTAATCATTACTAGCCTGATAATCAGACTTATATCCAGTGCATTCACGTAGATCAAGCCGGTTTTAACCCTCCTATAGGTTTAACACTCAAAGACACTCAAAATTTGTATGTGTCTCTTAACCCATTGACTTTGTGCAGTGCACTCAAATACATGCAAGCACATGTGGCTGTGATAGGAGGTCAAACCCAAAGACACTCAAAATTTGTATGTAACTCCCAACCCATTGACTTGGTGCAGTGCACTCAAATAAATGCAAGGACATGTGGCTAGGATAGGTCAAACCAAAACCACTCAACAGTACATACACATGTGTGACTCTGTGGTTTGACCTATTGGCAATGCAACCAAAAATACTCAAGTGAGTGTCTGTGGGTGCCGTGCTGACTGGGCCAAATTTCAGCATGGGCATAGGAGGGTTAAGTTAGGGTTAAGTAAAGCTTGTTACAACCATATACTGAAAATGCATTCAGATTGTTAATATTCATTCTGACATTTAATTTTTGTCAACAAAAGAACAAAAGTTCAGTTAGAATTTTGTTTACTAATTTACTAGAAAGATAGAACCTGGGACAGGAAGATTTCAAGGGATGTTTTATACAACCATCAACATATAATTTTAATGTAAAACTATAATCATTTATTTTTGATATAACCAATAGTGTGTAGAGGCTTTGACTGTTATTTAAATTTACTGTGGTCAATATATGAATGTAACATCATTTGACTGCATGTTACTGTGTGACAGGCAAGCAGTGCTTTGTGGTACTACGTCAGCAGCAGTTTACCATACAGGGAATTCTCACCGTCAGTGACACCATTAGCAAAGCAATGGTCAAATTTACCAGTGGGTAAGTGCTCAGTTCATGTGTATGTGTTAAATCATAAATATATAGTAAGGGGTAAATTTTAGGTTTAGTTGAGCCCTTGATGGATGCAGCATTCATAGTATATACTTCTCTTAATTGCCCATCATGAATTTAAACAGATGAAGTGCACCTGTCTTGCACAGATTGCCCAATAAGGTTACACTATACTTGACAGCTGTTGCTCTATGCTCCATTATGTTGGTCAAGCTTTCTAGAATTGTGTAATAGTGTCCGTTTTTAGGATGAACAAAACTTGTTCATCCGACACTGTATCCACATCGAGTTTGTAGAAAGCCATTTTGTTCTTCAATCATCGCCAGTCTGGTATGAAGTTATTATAATGAAGTTGAATTTGACTGGACATGTGGCTAAGTGGACCTGCACACTTTGCAGGGCAAAAGGATTTCTTAAAATATATGGTGGGTGAGGACTAATTGCTAAATCTGAATTGCTGTATTGCAAAGGTGCCAGTACAATCTTTGCTTTTCTTTTTGTCAGGTAAGTGCAAAAAAATCAAAGTTGACTCCATTTGAAAATATATTTTACAGAAACTCAATACAAAACATAGTGTTTCAACAACACCAAGTTGATCAGCCTACAATGAGAAGATAGATTTCTATTCCAGCAAAGCTTTAAACATGGCCGCTGTGTATTGTTTCTGATTGCAGCATACCCAAGGAATCCATCGTGGATGTAGAAGGTGTGGTTGCCGTTGTAGACCAAAAGATTGAAAGCTGCACACAGCAAGATGTAGAGCTATGCATACAGCAGGTATCGTAATTATAGATAGGCCATAACCCTCCTACTACTACAAGGGTCAAAATCAGCCAAAATGTTGATATACATGCCAAGGTATATCTAGTGCACTTAAAAGTCAAACATTGTCAAACCTTACGTGTAGTAAGTACATTTACAAATCAAAATGAGTCAACTGTTTTTGACTGGTACAAGCATTGTCTTGTATTGTTCAGGGTGGTCAAAAATGCCCCTGTGTGCACATTTGGGTCAACAGTCAAAACAGGCAGTTGACTGGTTTTGACCTGTGTAGCAACTTCCCACTAAAGTCAGGCATGAGAATCTTCCGGATTTTTCACCTCAAAATATGTGGTCTCCGAGTTCAGTGTGAATTTGATATAAAATTTGGGGGGTAGGTTGTATAGGGGTAAGCTCAGAAAACATGTGAAAAAAGTAAGTGAAAATTTAACTTTGTCACCCGATAAACTTAGTATTTACAACAGACAATTGTATCCAGGAAAAGTGCTGTTTAATGTAGCGACCTATTTGATTGATGCCGCAGCCGGATAAAAAAGGAAGAGTGTCTGACTACTCACTGTATTATGTGTACGTATGTGTCCGTGTTTTTCCCCTCTCTGAATGTTGACGTCACCGGAATACGCATGTACGGAGAATTTGTTTTAACAAAGAAGTACATTATACAACGATTCGCTTTACACACAACGCGGGGCACCGCAAAAGAGTATTGATCACAAAATTCTCTACGTCCAGAGACTGTGATTAACAGTCCTACATGTATTTTGTGTGTGTGGTGCGTGATGTATGCACCATAGTGCTAGCGCTGGACATAGAACCGACTTATTGTCAAGTCTATCTGCACACAGTCTCGGCGAGAGCAGGAACTTTCTATGCGATCGAGTTTGCACACGATAGAAATGGCATTCAAACTTACTTACGTCCAGCGTGGTTCCGCCGTGGATGTTAATGAAATCGACAAAACTATCAAAAATAAATGGAAATGGAATTGGTGTGATAAAGTTCTGTTTGCTGGTTCTCCAGACCAGCATCTAATCGGCGATTGTTTTCGTAAACTTCACCAAGCTGGCGATGCATTTTGTGAATGTTGTCGTGTCACCATCAGATATGGAAGCTCTGGCTGGGCTGGATTGCCTTGCAAAAACACTCCAAGCAAGAAAGAGCACAAGAAACTGTTAAGAGAGGCGAACCAATGAAGTTAATACCTAAAATAGCTATCCTTTAAGGATTTCATTTACCAATATCCAAAAATTTCCCGGGATTATTATTTTTAAATTTTTGTTTTTTAAATCCAAATTACAAGAGATTTCAATGATAAAAATATTCAAAATAGCCATCCTATAAGGTTTTCATATACCAAAATCTAATATAAGCCTGGATTATTTTTTCCTTCTTTTTTGCAAAACTCCATTCTCATGCCTGTAAATAGTATCAATAGTAGGAGGGATAATGAGGGAATATAGGTTTATCCCAGAACACTTACTGCAGGGAAATGACTGGTTAGGGGGTGTTGCCGCTGACGATTGGATCAGTCCTTTATCACCCATTACCATGTCCCAAACCATGTCCTGTTCCAATTCATAGATGCCCGAGACAATTTCGTGTTCAAAATATTGAAATGTGTGCAATTTTTGTTGAAAAAGCCAAATAGAAATGGTCAAATTCACATATAACCAATTTATCGACTGGCCTGTCAACCAAACTTTGTTTAGCACCCACTAATGACAATAGTTACAATGACATGAGAGGTTCAAAATATGGAATTTTACGTCATTGGTGAAATGTCTGTAACTGCATCTATACTTTAAGAGGGATGTACAGAATCCAACCTGTGAAAATTTCAGCTCATTTCATTTTGCCAGTAATGAAAAAAATAGCAACAAATTAACAGTAGGATTGTTTTATATTAATGTGGAAAATGGCTGTAACCCATTTCAAGTTTGTAATTTCACATTTTCTAAAGGATGACAGCATGTCCGACAGAATAGTTGCTGAGGATATTTGGTACCATAATCAACTTCACATCTAGATTATAATTGAGGAGTTTTGTAAATGGTAAATTTCCGAAGGTGTACGCTCGCTTTAAATTGCTATTTTTTCCCACAGTTTTATGTAGTCAGCCAGTCTGCTGCACGTCTTCCACTGCAAATCGAGGATGCCTCACGCCCTAAAGGAGATGAAGAGGAGGGTGCCCAAGCACCAATGGTCAACCAGGAGACCAGGCTGGACAACCGCATACTGGACCTAAGGGTAAGCTATTCCTTAATCATTTACACTAATGCATATACATGTATATCACATGTTTTGCACTGTTAACCCTAACCATGCTCAATGCAACAAGATGCAACAAAAGTAAAATGTTGTTGGATCTTGTTGCCCTCTGCAGAGAACAAAAGAACCATTGTTCTAGCTGGTGGATCTTGTTGCATTGAGCAGGCTGCACTATTTTCTGTTGTTGCATTGTGTTTACATTCAGCATGGTGTATGTGAAATATAGGGGGGTTAGGGTTAACGGATCTTGTGTGTTCTCACTTTGAACAGAAAAAATGTATGAAACACTATTGTAAAGAACAAAATGTCTAAAATAATACAATGGAGCTTAAGTTTCAAACATTTTTAACCCTCCTATTATAGCTGCACTTTAGTATGAAGTAGCTATAGAGGTCAAAACCGTCAACTGCCCATTTTGACTGTTGTGAAATGTGCACACGGGGGTATTTTTGAGTGGTTTTACTGTCATTTTGACCACCCTCAACAATACAAGACAATGCTTTTACCAGTCAAAAACGGTCAACTCATTTTGACCTGTAAATGTACTTACTACATGTCAGGTTTGACAGTGTTTGACTTGTAAGTGCACTAGATACCTTGGCAAGTATATCAACATTTTGACGGATTTTGACCCTTGTAGTAGTAGGAGGGTTAATGTCTAAAATCTGAGCCAGATTAGATTTCAGACATCAAAATGTCTGAAATGTAATCTTGGATTGGGTTTCAGACATTCTTTCCAAATCGTGCTCTCAAATTGTCTGAAGCATAATCCTGCATTGTACATTTCGTTTGAAGCGTTGGTGCATGAGTTGAGCTAGCGGCACTAGCATACATAAACCAGGCGTAATATTTTCCTATATAGAGGAAAGGTAAAACAGCGGTATTTGGTAACATATGTTCCTTTCTTCCAGCTAGAAATATATATCATACAACTAACATTTTGAAGTTTGTTTACAATGGGTGCTCACATTTTTGAGAAAGCAAACTAAACCTATTACATGAGATTTAATAGAAAGTGACTTAATTTTGATGTCTCTCTTTTTTTAATTTTATGCAGACCCCAACCAATCAAGCTATATTTCGTCTTCAAGGGGGCGTCTGCCATCTGTTCAGGGAGTCCCTCAGCAAACGTGACTTTATTGAGATCCACACTCCCAAGATTATCTCAGGTTCGTTCGTATGGTTGCCAACAAGTCAGTACAGTGGGCGATTAAACAGGCAGGCTGGAAGAAAGCCAGTCTGCCGTGTCATCATCAAGGATCATTATGCCATCAAACCCATGTGGGGCATGGTAGATTTTGCAGTTGGAGACAAGTGAGATTTATCTGTAACAGAACATTTCTTATTGATTCATACTTAACCCATATCTGCCTAACCATGTAAACACACAAAAGACTGTATGTGCCTAAGCCCCCGCACAGAGATACATTGTTTTTGCACACAATCAGAAAGATTCCTTATTTAGAGAATATTACAATCACTGACACAGACACATTATATACTGATGGAAAGAGGAGAACATGCACTTTATTATGATGTCAGACTTGTCTAATTTCATATCTATAATCATGAAATACAGTCATCGGAAAAACGTAGTAAATTGGAATTGGACAAAAACACGGTACGGAAAATCACGTAGGTCGGCGTTTGTAGCGTTTTACATATCTACGGGTTATCACGTACATCGGCGGATATGGGTTAATAACATGAATTTAATTGTAAAAGAATGCAATTTCATTGTCAACATCACAGTATTTCACATAGCTTTTGCATTCCCTTGAAGTGTAACCCTACCTTTTTTATATCCGACAGCCAAATACCAATGTTGTGTCTTCCCTTTATGTTAAGGCTGTGCGGAGTATCCGGGTACTTGGATACCCGACCGAAACTGTCATTACCCGGTTCCATTTTCGGTTCAAATTACCCGTAAACGACTTTTAAAAATTGCAACTGAATATTCAAGCCAAACAAATGGAAGTCTCTGATTTTTTGTTTTCTTATAACAAAACGATAAAGGCTTTTGAAGTATTAACATTTGTCGACAGCCTTACACAGACAGTTTTTTTTTGTATATGTGTGGGAAATGGGGATGCTAAGAGTCATTTTTAATATAGAGGCAGGAAATTATTACACATTTATTGTCTACATTTATTTACACATTAAGTCCACATTTATTGTGACTCCGTATTTTTCTGGATTTTCAGATTTGTACAAATCGCAATGTTGTGATCTTCTGGATTTTAAAGATTCAAGCAATAAAGGAAAGCAAAGCAAACGCTCAGAACTATAGATTTCACCCCCAGCGCTGTTCACAACAGCAGTCCCAACACCCCATGCAAAATTTACATGTAACTGTACATGGATTTTTCCAAACTGCCTAATCACGACCCTGCTCTAACAAAACAAGAGAAACTTTTGTTCATATTGGTTATTTCATACATTCGGGACTATTTACATGTTTTACAAAATTGTTTACGGATACACGGGTATCCAAAGATCTCCAGTTTCGGGTATTCAGTTTAAACAATATATATATTTTGTTTGACAGCTGCCAGTGAAGGTGGAGCAAATGTGTTCACTTTGTCCTATTTCAAGTCAAAGGCCTTCCTCGCTCAGTCTCCCCAACTTTACAAACAGATGGCAATATCAGGCGACTTCAATAAGGTCTTCACCACAGGAGCAGGTAGGGCTTTTAAAAATTGTACGAAGGGATTGTATCGTCACGATCAACAGGGCATGGAATTGGATTGATACTTATATAAACCCATTGACTGAAAATAAAACACACATGATAAGGTCATATTACCATTGCTGCTGCATAAATTTCAGTCACTGTGTTCATCTTCAACTCGGATACCAATTCCATGCCCTGTTGAAAGTCTGCTCGGATTGTGATGATAGTGTCCATTTAAAACCATGCATGATATAAAGCATTCTCAAAATCATATATGATAACACATAGAAATATAACTGAATGCATTTTTACAAAATAAACTGAAACATTGACAGGTTTGTTTCTGTACTTATCTCTTAATTCTTACCTTATAGTATGGATGAATTTTACAGACATTTTTACAAACAGTGTATATTGTCTTTAAACATCTTATTTTCCTTCTTGAGAATAGTGAAATATGTTTATAAAATGTGATCACAAAATACGAATAAGTTTCGATCAGCATGATGCAGTGCCAGAATTAATTTTAGCACTTAATGACTATCTAACAATTTGGATCAGTAGCCGACACAGATGTGACAGATGGGACAAAGATGAAACTTGACTGTGCAGAAATACTTATTTTTGGAGTTTTTAAATTTTGTGTGTGTTTTGATTATTGACCCTCAGTATTCCGAGCAGAGGATTCTAACACTCATCGTCATCTGACTGAGTTTGTGGGTCTAGATCTAGAGATGGCCTTCAACTATCACTACCATGAGGTATGGTGTCACAGGTTATGACCATTGACCTTTCAAATGTTAGATTTCACCACATTTCCTTTAACTAACCTCTACCCCCAACCCTCTACCAACAGCTAAGGCCCCAAAAACAGTGTCTGGTTTCTGGTCTCCGAACACATCCTTCAGACCCGTGCATTAGCATTTTTAGTTTTCTTTTTTTTGCTATGAAACGAAGTCCAATTGCAGCCATAATTAAATCGATTGGAATTCTGCCATACTGTCTTTTAAACCACTTTTTCACATAGGGGTATGAACATTTACCCGATTTGTGAAGCATCTCTTAGCCACCATACTTTGTGTATGGGAAATTTGGTCTGGTTCCAGTAACCGTGTATACAGTACATGTATCGCATATTTCACTGGTTGGCAAAAAAAAAAAAATTACCAAACAAACAAAAAGTGCGTCATCGCATGATTTTGAAGCCGACCTATGACCAGAAACTGGAGACTTTTTTTTTGCCTAACAAAGCAGATACAACTATAAAACTAAAAGGAAGTGTACACCTTTAGTAATAGTCCGGTTACAAAAATATTGAAATGTAATTAATCTTAAAACTTACTTGATGTGAAGTGATGATGGTACCGAGCATCTTAAAAAATATCCTGTCTGACCTGATGTAATTTTTGAGAGAAGCCTAAATGTATAAAAAAAAAATTGAAATGTATCACAGCATTTTCTACATTAAAATGACTGCAAACAAATCGGAATGCATGTTCACAATTTTCTTGTTATTGACACAATGAAATGAGATTGAAGTTTTATAGATTGGTTGGTGTACAATTCCTTTAAATCAAGCACTATTAATACACTTTTGCTCCAATAAAGGTTCAGTTGATGTTCATTTTTCTGTCATACATAAAATAAACTCATGTCAATTGTAATCACTTTTAGCTGTAATAATTGTCCAGATTTAATAACCTGCAGGTGCTGGATGTGATTGGTGGTATGTTCAATGATATGTTCCGTGGCCTTCGTGATCGTTATGCCACTGAGATTGCGACCGTCAATAAGCAGTTCCCAGCAGAGCCGTTTAAGTTCCTTGATCCACCGCTCCGTCTAGAGTTCCCTGAAGGGTTGAAGATGCTCAGGGAAGCGGGGATTGAGATGGGGGATGAGGACGACCTCAGGTAAAGGAGCCTCTCAAATTTGAGGAAGACAAAATTTCAGGATTTATTAACTGGGCACTCCTACAATCATTGTTAGTAAGAAATTTAAACAAAAATCTTTTTACACCATAGGTAAACCCAATTTTATTTGTACTAAGAGTTTTGTTAAATTGTAGAAAGTTTCTATTATTCTCCAGTCATCTTTGATCATCTCATCCATCATTGGGTTACGTATGTAATGTATGAAGTGAAATAAAAGTAGGTAGTGCTGTGCCATGGTGCATTGAATGCCAGGGTAAGTGTTCTTTCGAAAAGGTCATTTTTGTGGGTTCTTTGAGTGTACTCGGGGAAGCTACTCTAACGCACCCTAAATTAGAAAATTATAAATGTATCAAGCCCACCAATCATCTGTCATGCTCAGTGGTGGAGAAGGTTGTGGGTTTATAGTTTGGGTCGTCATTATCTGCCATGCTCAGTGGTGGAGAAGGTTGTGGGTTTGTAGTTTGGGTCGTTTTCATACTATTGAGACATGTCATTGTATTGAAAACAATTTACATCATGTAGTGAATTCATCTTTTGTTTTTATTAACCTTACAGCACTCCCAATGAGAAGTTTCTGGGTCGTCTAGTGAGAGCCAAATATGACACCGACTTCTACATTCTGGACAAATATCCATTGGCTGTGCGACCTTTCTACACCATGCCTGACCCTAACAACCCTGTAAGTGTGTTTATAGGATTAAGTAAAATCATTCCATTGTAAAAAAAACAAAAAAACAAAACAAAAACATTCAGACAGTTTGGGTAATTCTGAACAATTTTAGGCCCCCAAAATGTCTCTGGTTTCAGTTGCATACTTGTGGTAGAGTACCCTTTTTCATGAGTACGGATACAAACAAAGGAACAAGTGTGATTACTACAACTCTGCTGGTATCCATAATAAACCTTGTAATATTCTCAGTCCATTTTGCTAGTGGGTTGACAGACCAACCCAAAAAAACCTTCGTCTGTCAGTTTTTGAAAGGTGAAATAAATGTGTAGGACAATACACTATGGTACAGTGTATATTTATTCCCAACCGAAACTACTTAAAATCATTATTGCCCTGGCAACAAGCTGCTGCTTGCGAGTAGGGCGCCCTCAACAGGTCATGCATGAAGCTGATTATTACCCATTTTTCTTTCCCCTGTTAACCAATTCGTCATTTCCTTCTTCAGAATAATAATAATAATAATAATACAAATATTTAATACAAATATTTAATACAAATATTTAATTCTTATGTAGTGCATTTCATATAATGTACTAATGTGCTTGACATTATTATTCCTGTTCACCGGGCTAATATTGTATCCCTGGGAAGTACCGTATACAGCCCTGAGCAACCCTAGCACCGTTGCAGGCTTTTTCAAACAAAACCCTCAAAGGCACTCATTTATACTCTTGGGTGAAGAGAAGCAATTACACTACAGTCAAATGTCTTGCTCAAGAGCACAATGTTCACGGGTGGGTCCAGGATTCGAACCTGCTTTCTTACTACCTGGTCACAGGGACACAAGTGTGATGCATGAAACCAATCAGCTATGTCACCCCAGAGTATACTGCATTTCACCAGTTGATGGAACATTTGATTTCATTTTATCAATCTTTTTTTTTTAATCCAGAAATACTCCAACTCCTATGATATGTTTATGAGAGGAGAGGAGATCTTGTCTGGAGCCCAGCGAATTCATGATCCAGAATTCTTATCTGAGAGGGCAAGGCACCATGATATAGGTACGGCTGGTTATATACAGTTGAAAGATACAGCACCCCTTGTTTTTCGCTATTGTACTGACAATGAGATATTTCATACAATAGTTTTCAAAAGCTTATAGTTGAAAAGTAAAAAGTGCTTTAATTAACCCTAACTCCCTAAGCATTTTTACTAGAAACCTTCCTCAACCTATCAAATCCCAACACCATGGTTGACTGTTGCTGGTTTACAGTACTCAACCCGTCAAACTCCAACAGGCCCTTAGCTGTTGGATTTTGATTGAGTGGGGACACATGGCCCAAAGTAAAGTTTGAACACTGGAGTCACACTGTACTCAACCCATCATAATCCAACAATTGTTTTCATGCTAAAAAAACTTAACTATACAAAAACTAAAACACCCTATGGAATAAATGGTAGGTTCTAGTTATATGATGTTAGACACAAAGACAAGCATACCTAAGTACAATATTTGCCTTTATCAGTTGTTTATTACAGCAGGTTGCATACACACACTCTCTCCACTCAAAGTCTAACAATGTTGCATGCTAGTAGAACCACCGTCCTCACTCACTCAAAATCCAACACTGTTACTGCACACATACAGTACTCATCCAGCCATATTCCAACACTTTACACATGCCATATCAGAAGTACACAGTACTCAACCCATCAAGCTCCAACAATCCCTGGTGTTGGAGTTTGGCTGGATGGGGATCGTTAGGGTTAATTTATGACAGGACCTAATATAAATTCATTTTGGGATTTTTTTGTTTTCTGATAAAAAAGAAAATGGCTGTTAAAATTGCACTAGACACAGGCAATACATCTTTCTGAAATATGCAGAAATTGTTTTAATTATCAATACAAAATAATAGCATGTAATGTTATAACTTTTTTTATTTTAATTTGGCACTTTTTTTTTTCATCTGGAGTTACAACATACTTCAGTGCTGGTTGCTTAATGCATCTCCAATAGTATGTAATAATTTAACAAGCAGTTCACCAATTTATCAAGGTAGTTATAAAAGTGGAACGTCTCTAAATTAGAATTGACTGAATGACCAATGTAATGTCAGTGGTAGTGGACATAAATGCCCTCTGGCATCAGTGTTTATTTCATGCCCCAGTACCACTGACAATGTGATGTTTTGTATTATTCTTCTACTTTGTTTTTTTAATGCCAAATAAATAGTAATAATAATAATATGGTGCAGAACATGCACACTATATTTTAGTATACAGATTATTAAACCTTATTTATAACAAACCTAATTATTTTGCTTGTACAGATTTGGAGACTATCAAATCCTACATTGACTCGTTTCGTTTTGGAGCGCCTCCACATGGCGGAGGAGGTATTGGTATGGAGCGTGTCTGTATGCTGTATCTGGGATTGGACAATGTACGCAAGACTTCCCTGTTCCCTCGTGATCCCAAGAGGCTGACCCCATAAGAAGTGACCTGGATGCTAATATCGCCTGTATCAAAAGGCATAAGATCATAGCAAATAGTATTAACCCTAACCACCCTGAATCCATCAAAATCCATCCCCCTGTTTTGGAAGATTTCGGCGGATTCAGGATATCTCCACATTGAGCATATGGCGGACTTTGATGGATTCAGGATTTCAATGGATTATAGTTACATGTACTGTACATGTACAGCCAACACTTGTATGTGTTAGATTTTGATGGATACTATACAAATTTTCATGTGAGCATGGTATCCTGAATCCGCCAAAATCCACCAAAAATTTAGTGGTGGATTTTGGCGGATTCAGGATATGTCCAATATCTACACTGGCGGATTCTGATGGATTCAGGACACCAGCATTTTGTGTGTGACAAAAATGGTGGATTTTGGTGGATTCAGGATACTTTCTAGTAAAAATACCCAAGGGGTTAGGGTTAATAATAATAATGAACATTTGTAATGTGCCGGTATCCGTCAAAAGAGACGCTCATGGCGCAGTGACACATCAGTGTAAACAAGAAAACAAAATACGTGGTAAGAACAATGCAATATAAAATTACAAGGAACAATGATTGTAAAAAGGCTGACTGGCCCTGGTCAGGATATGCTAGGCAAAGACGATATTCCGACAACAAGGAAAAACCCTGCATACACAACCATGCAAACAAGGTTGATTTGCAAAAAAATGTAAACAACGAAGCGATGCTCTTCACATTGGTTGCCATTCATGGTTAAAGGGACAGTATCGTCACGATCAACAGGGCAAGGAATCTGAGTTTGAAATTAACTCGGTGACTGAAAATAATACCCTACATAAGGTCATATTACTGTTGCTGCTGCATAAATGATCCAGCATTTTTCAGTTACTGTGTTCACCTTTAACCAGAACACCGATTCCACACCCTGTTGAAAGTCTGCTCTGATCGGAAGGTACAACATTGGTATTTGGAAATGTAGGTCTAGTTTTCAATAAAACATAATCATAAAACTAAATAAACCTGCTCTTTTTTTTGTTGAGAAAACAAAGAAAAATGTCACATGGTTTTGCACTTTTTATATGTGAAACAAACAGTTGCCAATTAAACTTAACAATTACTGGTTTCTTTAAGGCCAAAACAAAAAAGTCAGACCTTCATGTCGGCATTTTTAATTTTGCTATGAAATGATGTCCAATTGCAGCCAAAATTGCTGGAAAGATTGGAATTCTGCCACGCTGTGTTTCAAACGACTTTTTCACATAGGGGTATGAACATTTGCCCGATTTGTGAGGCCTCTCTTAGCCACCATACTTTGCATATGGGAAATTTGGTCCCGCATATACAATGTGTCACATATTTCCCTGTTGCAAAAAAAAAAGTGGCCCAAAAAAAGCGCATCACCGCACCAATTTTGAAGCCGACCAATGACCAGAAACCGGAGACTTTTTTGGGGGCCTCAGATGAAATAATTTCTCAGGAGCATTGCTACATGTACAACTTGACACCAATAAATGTTTTAGAAAATAATTAATTTGATAAATTTGACCAGTGCTATCTACTTGTTCTTTGCACAATTCTGGGGCCATACATGTGTGTATCACGCTTTTATTACTCGACAAGAGGAACTGCCTTGATTATACTATACAGTTCACCAGATGTTCTTCACAATATTGCTAGAATTCCAGTGTGTAGAAAAAGAAAGAAAATTATGGTCGATGAGGTCGCCCTAATACTGACAAATACCTTTGGCCAAAAATGCCTGCGTGAGGTTGGGTTACAGATAACTTACCCCAGATGGCGCAGTCCTTGAAAATTCATTTCAAGAGCTCGCAAAGCTCATGTTAGCACTAATCCTAGGTCCAGCTCAAACATTTACTGGCTCATTTTCTTGATTACAACTGAAACTCTCCTTCAACATGTATTTTCTTTAGCTATTTTTTTTAAATTTTACTCCACAAATTATTTGCTTAGAAAAATTCTCAGATCAGCCGCTAAATGGAAACCCTTGCTGTTTGTGCCACCAGACGGATACAGACTTGACATACATTGTAAATTATGGTAATAGTCTGTGTTTTGGTGAGAGGAAATAACAAGTTCCATCTTAAATCTTAAAGGTTTCTCAGTGGAAACTTTTAGGTGAATTTTTATTTTATTTTGGTTCATAATGTTCAAATGATCTTAATCTAGATCACTTGCTATATACTATTTATGCTTTAAGCTTGAATTAGATTTTTATCATTATCAAACAATTTCTTTTGGATATAGTTAACATTTGTGGTTCCTGTTAAACAACCAGGCACCACTTCAAAGAAAGATATAAAGGTGGAGTCTTGTTAGGAACGAGCCTTCCTCAAACTTTATATTCAAGTTACTTTTGAAAGAAGTATGATTTATGCAAAGTTGTGGTATGACCACTTCAAGTTGGTTATTCATATTATTTACTTATGTTTATCATTGTACTCCAGTATGGGTTAGAGTATGTTAGGGACAATCTTGCATTAAATCTTAATATGTATTCATGTATTTTTTATTTTACAATTGAATCAAGTATTGTACATGCGCATCACCAGGGATAATCTTGGTTCAAAAATGTGCACACCAAAAATGTGGGCCGCGCTAGCATTTCAAATTGACGCATGCGTAGTGGTTACCCCCTGTTTTCGGGGGGGGGGGGAGATTCTTCGAAATTCCCAAGACTGTGTTTGATAGCGGTTCGTGTGTGGTAGCGGTTCGTGATTGTAGCGTTCGTGGAGCACCGTCGGATCGTGTATCAAAAACATACAAACACAGTCTTGAATCAAGACTACACCAGGTAGTGTGGACGAACCCCATTTTTGATTTGATTAAAATGTTTTTTTTGTGTGAATGGCCAAAGATTGTGGTTCACTTTTGTAAACCCTGAGCCATATGTTGGATCCCCAGGAAAGTGAACCAACTGCAATTGTGCACCACAATTTCAAGACAGTGGTGCTCAATGATGTGTGACCCTGGAATGTAACCCAAGGTATCATTGGAAAGCACATAGCTTCTGCTTTAAGATGATACCATGCTTTTTGTTGGTAAACATATAGTCTGGCCATATTAACCCTTTAAAGTAGGATTACCTTTTTTTTAAACACCCTGTAGTGCGAAACAAGGACAGATGTAGGACAGTAGTAATGTCCCAGTGGCTGATTCCATGGAGTGGCCCAACGGGCAAGCCCCGCCCCCAACAAAAAAATAAATAAACAAATAAATAAATAAAATGATATGACACTTGGCGTCAGATCAACTGAAGTAACTTTGCGCGCATGTATTTATTTTTTATTTATTTATTTTAGTTTGTTTGTTGGGGGTGTTTATGTATTTGTTGGGGTGTTTTTTTTCTTGGTTTGTTGGGTTTTTTTTTTTGGGGGGGTGTACATTATGCGCTAGACTTGAGATCAAGTCTGTATATTAGCCGTATATATCTCACGTATGTTCATAGCAGTTAACATACGCGTCACCTAGCTCCAGAGGTCGTTATGGAGTGCCATGGTCGAGCGGTTTAGTGCATCGGATTTGTGTTCTGATGGCTGAGTCGTCAGAATATGGGTTCGAATCCCAGCCGCGACCGGGGTGCTTGTGTCCTTGAGCAAGACACTTTACCATAATTGCTTCTCTCCACCCAGGGGTAAATGGGGGCAGAGTTGGTTGTTGTGTTTGATTAGCCCTATATGCGCTGTAATGGCAGCAATTGAGCTGTATACTCCCCAGGGAGCTGAGATGGTTTCAGGAATGATTTATGAGCCTGATGAGCAGGGGTAATATTATAATGCGCCTTGAGCACCAGTATGGTGGATACGTGCGCTATGTAAGACCACATTATTATTATTGTGGAAGCTATATACTAACGTTCGCCGTAGCAGACGACGCTCGGCATAATTTTATAATGAGCAAGGACCAAAATCAAACATCGTTTATACACGTTTGTGTGGTTGGATACGTGTGCTATGTAAGACCACATTATTATTATTATTATTGTGGAAGCTATATACATGACTAACGTTCGCCGTAGCAGAAGACGCTCGGCATAATTTTATAATGAGCAAGGACCAAAATCAAACATCGTTTATACACGTTTGTGTGATGGATACGTGCGCTATGTAAGACCACATTACTATTATTATTGTGGAAGCTATATACATGACTAACGTTCGCCGTAGCAGACGACGCTCGGCATAATTTTATAATGAGCAAGGACCAAAATCAAACATCGTTTATACACGTTTGTCATGCAGGAAATAGTTGAAATTCTGTCTATATACAGAATACATTTAAATATGTTTGACTCAAATAGTTGAACAACTATTTGAAAGATTGTACAGTTTTAAAACGAATGCATTTTACACGATAGTCTATTTCGTCAATTTATAGATTGGCATACTTAAAAAGTCTAAACAGCAATGTCAGAAATATAAAATAAAATAAATTATTAAACATTAAAACAAATGTAAAACATCATTATCCAATCTTATCAATTGAATGTCAGTGGCAGGAAATGAAAGAACAAACATTCATCATACGGTGGGAGGTTACATTATTGACATACATGTACTGTACCGGTACTGTATACTACTATGTCCATTGTACATGTACATGATGTACATGTTCTACCGCTTCTCCCGCTGGTACCGCGGCGGAGCTTGAGTACGGCGAGAGGGCGTCTGCCCATGCGGTCGTTAATGCATGGTGTACTGAAACTTAGCAAATAAAAACTCGCCATACTCCACATATACAATCTTTGTTCGTCAGAAAAGTAACGTGTGAATTTGTTTGAATCTTTCTTCAATAGGTGTGACGAGCACAGCGTTAAAAATGCCTTAGAATAATGTCCTTTTCCCAACATTTTGGTAAATATTTGAAAAGTGTATGACGCGCTATATTTGCAATTTATAAAAATAAGATCATAAATATTCAAGAAAAAGTACACAGAACTGTTTGATGAAAATCGACAGTTCCGATAGACATTGACACAGCCAGGACGTGGCAAGGACATAGTCACTGAAGCGATTATTGCGCAATCAGAACTAAGGCAAAAAAATAAATAAATCAATAAATTTTATAAAAAAATAGACGGTTTCTGGTCTCCGCACGTGTCGCTTCAAACCCGCGCATCAGCAATTTTTTTTTTTTTTTTTTTTTTTTTTTTTTGCTATGAACGATGACCAGTTGCAGCCAAAATAGACCGAAATAAAGCGCGTCACCGCATCGATTTTGAAGCCGGAGACATTTGGGGGGGGGGGGGGGCCTGAGCGACAGGTATGAACACATGTGGACTGTGTAACATGCGGCATTGATCGCGTGTAGGTTCGGCTTAATATTTTTTATACATACTTGGAATTGGAATTCCGAACAAGTGGTAATGCATCGATTATTCATAGAATTATTGAAGAACATAGCCCAACTACGTTTGAGTTGGCCAACGGGAGAGCCCCAAAACAAATTGTTAAAACTATCTATGACGAAATGCAGAATTATCAACATTTTCAATTAATCATACATATGAACACTAAAATGTGTTACTCAACATTTTACAAATATACTGCAAAATCTCATAATAAACACAGTAGGCCTACCTAGTATACAACCTGAATGGATACTTCGAGAAGAGTTCCGTGTATACAGGAGCTCTTCTCGAAGTATCCATTCAGATTGTACACGTACACATGTTATCAATACGGGTGTGCAGCAGTAGATTATGAATATTCATATATTTGGGGAATTCGACCAATCAGATTGTTTCTCTGGTATTCAGGAGAACTAGAATTTGCCAAAGAACGTGCAGAAACATGTTACAACTTATTCAAGTCGTTAGATTTGACGCACCCTCGTACTCATGGTGATTCACTGCTGCCAATGGCAAGTATGTAAAACAATCTACGACTTGATCTGAAATTTCTAGGGTACGCACGTACACCTAAATTGTTTATACGTTGCCCTATCTATTAGATTATAAACAAAAACCCTCAACAGCTCATGCCCAGAGCGGATAAAATGTTAGTAAATAAAACAAATCTAATAAATCTTGGTTTTTCGTGCTAGTTACTAGCTATACATGTAGTGTTCATATTGGATCTGACCCGACGTAAATGACCACTAAGGAAGAATAAATTTAGCCTACATTGCAGTTGTAATCTAAGCACCCAAATTTATGAAGACCCAACTTTAAAATATATCTTTACGAATTTACAAGTATAGAAAATGTAAATACAGATAGTATGCACCGTAATTATTATGACCAAGGAAGAAGTGTATGCAGTTCATATGAATTTCCTAGTGGCGTAATTAACCTAAACCACAACCATCAGTAAACAGCGAATATCACCAACAATGTCCATAAAACTTGCCATTTTCGGTGTTCTTTTGATCACAACCACTTGTGATATAATTTCCGTTCGTCTTTCCAATAGTATTTAAATCATAGTTCATAAAAGATAATACTTGACGATTTTCAATCAAACATTGTCATTGTCAATTTTACAGTGCAGTTACAAAATCGATCTACCACATGGTAATTCGCCTTCCCTTTGGCATAAACAAACCTTGAGTAAAGGTGCAAATTGAAGGGTGATTAACTTACTGAACATTTTTAAATTATAAAAACCCACTGCTATGGGGTCTTCACATACACTGTATTAAATAGAGGACAATCTGTTCGACAGTGTGTGTAAATTGATTACGAATTAGTGAAACATAGTGGGGAAAGGCCTATATGCATCTTTTAATATGCTTTTAATGCAGACATCTGGACCCTTGATGAAATCGTATGAAGACCTTGTGTGCTACAGTCTGTTCTGATTTATTGGATTTTCTCCCATTCACACGTTGGTTTCTTTCAGAAATGTTTAAAGTTAAGGTATAGATAGCATTACTATACGTCAATGATAACTAAATAGTCGGATTGTACTTGGTGTAAAACCAGTCATGGTATACCTTCCCAATTAAAATTATTTTGTCATTACGAGTTAATAAGCTGAAACTTTCACTGGTTGGTGGTTTGATTGATTCAAAAAAGGTCGCACTCGTCAAAGTAGTAGTTTCACTAATATAATCATATTCCATACCGTTCCATTAAGGTTTGGCCTTTAAAAAATTGCTGACCTAGATTATGGCGAAAATTCATTTCGGATGCAATTCCTTCTAAATATTCTACAAAGAAGTTCTATTAGAGTCGAGTTTAAAGGGGATTTATTCCATTGATAATTATATCCAAAAAGAAACTGAGATGGGCTTAATTCTTATTTGAAATTCCACTTTGTTTCAAGATGGCAATGGTACCATTGTTTTTTGTGACATGTAGGCTACTTTTTGAGATAAGTGAACACATATTCAAATCTGAAATGGGTCACCGGCTGATCTGAAATGGATCTGAAATGGATCTGAAATGGATCACCATTTCCACATTAGAGTTAATACAAATAATCTCAATGATTTTCACAATTTGGGGAAGGTACATCATTGGCATATAACATATTATCAAATTGACGAATTATATCTAAAAACTAACTTGGTTTCAAATTGGTACTACATGTTTAAATCATTCTGAGAAATGATTTCGCCTGAAATGACTACATTGTAGAACAAAATCGTATTTTGTTTTTAAGTGAGCACTTATTGTGGTGAAACGTACATTAATTTCAACCTTTTAGTTTTCAAGAAATATATTATAAAGTATAAAGTTGAAATTAACGTACGTTCCAAATACTAATGTTTTACCTTCAACAATACAACAAAAGAAGCTGAAACTTTCACAGGTTGATTTCTGATATACGTCCTCTCGGTTCTTAGGTAGCATTTAGTTACATTTTACTTGTACCGGTAGTGAACGCTGCCTTTAAGCTTGTCAATTAAATCAACGAAGGCTGTATATGTTTGGAGGACAGCATGTACAATAACAAGAAGTTGTAAAGCACTTAAAAGGAAACCACAGAAACCTTCGGAGATCTTTTTGGTTTATCACTGTGGCTTTCAGAGACGACGTTTGTATTCTGACAATTCAGGTCAGCCATTATGTAAAGCAAGGTGACTCAAGGCAAAAGCTATTATATCCCGACTGTCTGTCTTGACTGTAAAGACACGGGCCTTTTTTCCCAAAGGTTCTTTCGAAATTCATGTGTCTATTTCATACCGGACATACTAGCCAAATAGGCAAGACAAGATCTTGTGACGGAAGTAGCATTTACTTTTAATCCATTCCAATACCACATAGTTTCCATCCACTCTTCAGTCAAGCCCATGTTTGTACTGAAATACACGTATTCAACAGCGGCGCTGCCAGGACTTTCCAGTGGTGGGAACAGGGGGAATTACTTTTCACTGGGGGCCAGGGGTATGTTTTTTCCCTTTTCTTTTTCTTTTTTTGGGGGCACTATCGGGATTTTTCGTGGAGGGCACCTGGGGGGGGGGGGCACTGGAAATTTGTGGGGAGCACGTGCCCCCCCAGGCTACGCCGCTGGTATTCAATAGTGTATTTTTTGTTTTTCCCCAAAACGGAGTGACTATCTCGAACGTAGCTCAACGGGAGAAGGGGGTTAGATGTGTCAATTATATTTGTGAGCTCAATTCTTGCACGCATGCTGGGGTGGAGGTAATCACCTCCCCTATAAAAAAATAAAAAATAAATAAAACAAACAAACAAACAAACAGAAACAGAAACAGGAATAAACAAACATCGCTTAGAACTGTTACCGTTTTATCTTCTCCCATTTTTGTGTTTTTATTTAACAACACATTAAATCAGCAGACCCATGGGGTGGGGGGACTGAATCCCATGAACCCCCATAGCTATGCCACTGAGATACAAGTACATTGGTAATGCTGGAAAAACTGATGTTATAAGTATAGTCAGTCTTACTGAATTCATGAATCAAGATTATGGCTGTACATTATACGGTAAGTTTCATCTATGAATACGCTATGTATCGTTAACGAAGAATATTGTGAAAATGGTGATTAAGATGCTGCTCTGATAAGTATATATAGGTTTTCTCGGTCAATTTCAGCAAATAAGCAGCCAATTTAAACACCTGCCCGCGTCATTCTGTTTCGCGCGATATTGAATGCTGCTCAAAATCATCACTCAATTTCATTTTATGAGTAGGCAATAGTACTCTTGCGTCATGCGATTAAAACAAAATAACCATCCAATTTAACAATCCACTCGAACATCATTCAAATTCGCAGGAGCTTTTCGCGGCGCTTATTTGGTCATTATTATTGGGCAGGCATTTGTGGAATTTGTGCAACTTAATTGACGCTTTGTTAAACTTCGTTTAACTTTAGTTTCCTATAGATTTTTAATGGACCAGGGAAAAAAATAATCACAAAGACACACTCAGACAATAAAACAGGTTAATGAAACAGTCCAATATAACATAAATGATTCAAAAACACAATACATAATTAGGCCCAGGTCAGAAAAGCAATAAAGATTCCAATCAAAGAATAAACAAAACAAAGTATGATACAAAAAAGACCGATAGCTAGGCCGCATATACAGTGTACGAGAAAAGCTCATGAATAAAGAAAACAAAATTAAGTTTGAATTAAAGTAAAGATATGAAACGTATTCGGTTGTCTTGTACAATTAATCTATGTGTTTGCATTTGTTTATCGTATTTTATTGAATTCTCATTTTGCGAAATTGATTAACCGTTATACGAAAATGAAAATAATATTTTAGTGAAAATCTCCAGTCGAACCACTCTGCTAAATTGGATAACGAATGCGCGTTACTAATTCGAAACACAGTTGCAACTGCAGAGGCAAAATCGCTATAAAGGTCCTGTGAAATAGTTTTTTTTCATTGTGTCACGGGTATTTCCTTTAAAAGGGACTCCCGATATTATTATTAATTACCGGTTCAATGGTAAGACAAAATTAAACAAAATAAATAACGAAAAGAGGTCGATTTGACAGTCGGAATTTCAATATGTATTCTGTCAAATATTCAAGCAAAAAAATGACAAAGCAATCTTCGAACATATGAAAATGAGAATTAAACCCAATACTAATCCAATTTGAATATTACAAATTTTACAAAGAGAATGAAATTTAATATAATGTAACAATGGAAAATAATAAAAGGAACTTAGCGGGTTGATGACTGTGGCTAGCCGATGATGATCTAAGCAATCCTCCGAACGATCTTGATTCAACGCGACCGACGTACGCGAGCAGGTACAAAGTTCAATGGAGAATCACACGAACGAAAGCAAGTTCTTGATCCAGGTAAATCAGGAAAAAGAAGTGAAGATGGGGCTAGTAGAATAAATGAAGGGGCTAGACGAAAATAGAAACAATCGGTGAAGTCACCACAACAACACGCCAAAACACCAAGGCCATCCACGGCACATCAGGGGCTGGAGGCAATTGTTGAACAACCTATGTTCAAAAATATAAAATAGGTGATGTTGTGTCTTGCAGACGATTGTAACGATTATGACTTTTTGATGCTTACTGGACGAAGGCTGGAGTCACAATGTAATTATTAATTAATCAACTAAGCCTGCATTAATAATAATAATCAACTTTAAATAAACAACATATAAAATCACTTAGAAAATCTGACCCTAACTTCAACTGATTAAATATTCACCAAAACAAAATCTTCAATGATCCAGTGAAAGTCTATTTACACCAGGGAATTGACTAGTGAACAACTCCAGTGGTGGTCAGCCAGGAAAACAATAAAACTGTCAACACACACACACACACAGTCCCTATTAAGTGCCACAGCTCACTGTAGTCACAGCCATGAGTAAAGTGCTTGACCACATGTTCTGTAAACAACTTATCCTGCCTGGCATAATTATAATATAAACAATGCAGCAATGGATACTGTGTACATTACTGCACAACCAAATTAAAGGAAGTTTCTCTAACTAAAAATAAACCATGCCAACAATGGGCTGAAATAATAACAACAATTTGTGACAGAACCTGTATCAGAACCTGTATCTCAGCTTCACGTTAGTTGAGATAAACACATGGTGTTACCGCAAACCGAAACGCTATAGAAAGAATTCCCTTCTACAAAATACAGAACTCATGTATATTGATTGAGTAACTGATTTCCTAGTGTTCCCGCGAAATGTTATGTACAACTAAGCTAAAAGAATTTCTGAAGCTAAACTTCATCAAGGTCAAACAATAAATGAAAGTGTCTTTGCTATAAACTAACTGATGAACAAACAAAAAATGAACTGAATACAACTAGTGTGAAACCTTGTAAATAAAATATGGAAACAGTTGCAACTTCCAAATTATTATGCACAGCTTATGTGAATTGCAATCAGGGTGAATTTGGCAAGTGATAAATGATAAAAAACCGAAAATCATAGAATTTAAAATAACAACAATAAAATTGGATCAAAACTAAAGAACTGGGATAACCAATCCTATGCTAAAATAATATCATGTCTTACATACGGTATCATAGAAAGTGATATCTTATTGGATTGTGCTATACAATAATTCCTGACGTGAAACCAAGAAACTTTGTCCTTAACTTTTAACACGTGAATTCTAAAATCTAGGACTCAACGATCAATCAGCTATTAAAATATTACTTCAGTAACTACTCAAATCATATCAGAAATGGCTATCATAAAAAATGAAGGAAATCATGCGATCCATATATTTTAGCCGTGAGGGCTACAAAGTATAAATCTACAATCATTTAATACAAAGTCACGTACCAAGAGGGTAATGAGCAAATAATTCAGCAGAATATCATATGATTAAATACCCTAATAATTACTAAAATGATGTTCATAAAAGAGAAAAGGAATTTGCAAACTCACCTATGTTCAAAAATATAAAATAGGTGATGTTGTGTCTTGCAGACGATTGTAGCGATTATGACTTTTTGATGCTTACTGGACGAAGGCTGGAGTCACAATGGCCCAAATCGCCCACTAGAACACCACATGGCCAAATTCCTCCTTACATCATAAATCACCCAAACCAAGTCAGACAGAGAGGAGACTATAGCCTGGGTCCATGGTAATAAAACCCTTGGTCCTAAAAGGTTGCTTACATGTGTGGGAATTAGAGTTGTACAAGTCACAACCAAAAGTTGCACATTTTTGGGGGTGTGACAATTGTATACAATAAAGTATGCCTACTGGAACATATATTTGTCATTTGTAAATTTTTCCCCTCCCTCAAGTTTATACCATAAAAATATTAATTCGACACGCCCATACCCCTCATTAACATAAAATTCGTGACGTACTCTGAGGCGATTCCCGATCCGCGATCCACAGCACTTGCCCAAGTATGCATCGTATACAGCGCACCACTGCATGCAGAGTGTTGCTAGAGAAAAAGTTTCCTCAAGTTTTCTGTCAGGCTTGAAGCTTATTATTTTCGATAATCAGGGTAAGTGGCCATTTAATAATACTCCCATGCATAACCCAGTCCACTTCCGTGCAAAACGACATGTTCACACCATGCTCACCGTTTCAGTGTTCACGGCATGAAAACATGCCGTGATTTTCTGCATTAATAAAAACATCGTGTCTGATTTTATATCCTGGCAAGACAAACATAAAAACATTAAACCTTTCTCATTATGCCTGCGCTTGTTTTGAGTTTTTTAAATGATCAGAATTTTGACTGAACTGTTTCTGTTATTTCATAAAATAACACCATAATGTTAGCATTGCCTTCGGTGTGTTTTCCAACCGCATGATGGGGGCTTGCGCTGCGTTTCACGGTACATAGAAATTTTCTGCCTTTGTGTACGTCACGAACGTTTCCTTAAAACTTTGAAAATTCGGGGGTAAATTTTGATTATTAGATAAACAATTAATAATACACTCGAAACAAAAAAAAACATTTAAAATTGTTTTTAATTCATACCAATCAATATAACAGAACCAAGAAATAAAGTTTGGTAAATACACTCTTCACAGGACCTTTAATATGAATGTATGAAAGTGAAATTGGCTGCTTATTTGCCGAAATTGACAGGGAAATCCTACACTAGCTACACTAGGATTAAAAGAGGTTATAGGGACTTGTGCCCGTCCATATGTGTGAACATGTTTGAACATGTATGTGTTATATCCCCTATGTGGACAAGTTCTTTTGTTCTCGTGTAGTTAAGAAGAACACATTTTAAAAAAAAACTGCCATTTGCTTCCCTGAAGATTCTTTTTTGAGCATATTTTGTCTCAGTCTTTTCCTTGAATTATCTACTCAATTTAGCTACATGTTTGTCCTCTTTCGGCTGCTCCCGTTAGGGGTCGCCACAGCGGATCATGATCCGCATATTTGATTTGGCATAGGTTTTACGCCGGATGCCCTTCCTGACGCAACCCTCCCATTTATCCGGGCTTGGGACCGGCACTAAGCATGCACTGGCTTGTACATCCCAGTGGCTGGGTTCAATTCGGCCTTCGCAGCAACTATGGTAAAGTATCTTGTTCAAGGACACAGCACCATGGTCGCGGCAAGGCTTCGAACCCACACACTCTGACGAAACGATATAGAAAGAATTCCCTTCTACAAAATACAGAACTCATGTATATTGATTGAGTAACTAATTTCCTAGTGTTCCCGCGAAATGTTATGTACAACTAAGTTAAAAGAATTTCTGAAGCTAAACTTCATCAAGGTCAAACAATAAATGAAAGTGTCTTTGCTATAAACTAACTGATGAACAAACAAAAAATGAACTGAATACAACTAGTGTGAAACCTTGTAAATAAAATATGGAAACAGTTGCAACTTCCAAATTATTATGCACAGCTTATGTGAATTGCAATCAGGGTGAATTTGGCAAGTGATAAATGATAAAAACCGAAAATCATAGAATTTAAAATAACAACAATAAAATTGGATCAAAACTAAAGAACTGGGATAACCAATCCTATGCTAAAATAATATCATGTCTTACATACGGTATCATAGAAAGTGATATCTTATTGGATTGTGCTATACAATAATTCCTGACGTGAAACCAAGAAACTTTGTCCTTAACTTTTAACACGTGAATTCTAAAATCTAGGACTCAACGATCAATCAGCTATTAAAATATTACTTCAGTAACTACTCAAATCATATCAGAAATGGCTATCATAAAAATGAAGGAAATCATGCGATCCATATATTTTAGCCGTGAGGGCTACAAAGTATAAATCTACAATCATTTAATACAAAGTCACGTACCAAGAGGGTAATGAGCAAATAATTCAGCAGAATATCATATGATTAAATACCCTAATAATTACTAAAATGATGTTCATAAAAGAAAAGGAATTGCAAACTCACATATGTTCAAAAATATAAAATAGGTGATGTTGTGTCTTGCAGACGATTGTAGCGATTATGACTTTTTGATGCTTACTGGACGAAGGCTGGAGTCACAATGGCCCAAATCGCCCACTAGAACACCACATGGCCAAATTCCTCCTTCTTACATCATAAATCACCCAAACCAAGTCAGACAGAGAGGAGACTATAGCCTGGGTCCATGGTAATAAAACCCTTGGTCCTAAAAGGTTGCTTACATGTGTGGGAATTAGAGTTGTACAAGTCACAACCAAAAGTTGCACATTTTTGGGGGTGTGACAATTGTATACAATAAAGTATGCCTACTGGAACATATATTTGTCATTTGTAAATTTTTCCCCTCCCTCAAGTTTATACCATAAAAATATTAATTCGACACGCCCATACCCCTCATTAACATAAAATTCGTGACGTACTCTGAGGCGATTCCCGATCCGCGATCCACAGCACTTGCCCAAGTATGCATCGTATACAGCGCACCACTGCATGCAGAGTGTTGCTAGAGAAAAAGTTTCCTCAAGTTTTCTGTCAGGCTTGAAGCTTATTATTTTCGATAATCAGGGTAAGTGGCCATTTAATAATACTCCCATGCATAACCCAGTCCACTTCCGTGCAAAACGACATGTTCACACCATGCTCACCGTTTCAGTGTTCACGGCATGAAAACATGCCGTGATTTTCTGCATTAATAAAAACATCGTGTCTGATTTTATATCCTGGCAAGACAAACATAAAAACATTAAACCTTTCTCATTATGCCTGCGCTTGTTTTGAGTTTTTTAAATGATCAGAATTTTGACTGAACTGTTTCTGTTATTTCATAAAATAACACCATAATGTTAGCATTGCCTTCGGTGTGTTTTCCAACCGCATGATGGGGGCTTGCGCTGCGTTTCACGGTACATAGAAATTTTCTGCCTTTGTGTACGTCACGAACGTTTCCTTAAAACTTTGAAAATTCGGGGGTAAATTTTGATTATTAGATAAACAATTAATAATACACTCGAAACAAAAAAAAACATTTAAAATTGTTTTTAATTCATACCAATCAATATAACAGAACCAAGAAATAAAGTTTGGTAAATACACTCTTCACAGGACCTTTAATATGAATGTATGAAAGTGAAATTGGCTGCTTATTTGCCGAAATTGACAGGGAAATCCTACACTAGCTACACTAGGATTAAAAGAGGTTATAGGGACTTGTGCCCGTCCATATGTGTGAACATGTTTGAACATGTATGTGTTATATCCCCTATGTGGACAAGTTCTTTTGTTCTCGTGTAGTTAAGAAGAACACATTTTAAAAAAAAACTGCCATTTGCTTCCCTGAAGATTCTTTTTTGAGCATATTTTGTCTCAGTCTTTTCCTTGAATTATCTACTCAATTTAGCTACATGTTTGTCCTCTTTCGGCTGCTCCCGTTAGGGGTCGCCACAGCGGATCATGATCCGCATATTTGATTTGGCATAGGTTTTTACGCCGGATGCCCTTCCTGACGCAACCCTCCCATTTATCCGGGCTTGGGACCGGCACTAAGCATGCACTGGCTTGTACATCCCCAGTGGCTGGGTTCAATTCGGCCTTCGCAGCAACTATGGTAAAGTATCTTGTTCAAGGACACAAGCACCATGGTCGCGGCAAGGCTTCGAACCCACACACTCTGACGAAACGATATAGAAAGAATTCCCTTCTACAAAATACAGAACTCATGTATATTGATTGAGTAACTAATTTCCTAGTGTTCCCGCGAAATGTTATGTACAACTAAGCTAAAAGAATTTCTGAAGCTAAACTTCATCAAGGTCAAACAATAAATGAAAGTGTCTTTGCTATAAACTAACTGATGAACAAACAAAAAATGAACTGAATACAACTAGTGTGAAACCTTGTAAATAAAATATGGAAACAGTTGCAACTTCCAAATTATTATGCACAGCTTATGTGAATTGCAATCAGGGTGAATTTGGCAAGTGATAAATGATAAAAAACCGAAAATCATAGAATTTAAAATAACAACAATAAAATTGGATCAAAACTAAAGAACTGGGATAACCAATCCTATGCTAAAATAATATCATGTCTTACATACGGTATCATAGAAAGTGATATCTTATTGGATTGTGCTATACAATAATTCCTGACGTGAAACCAAGAAACTTTGTCCTTAACTTTTAACACGTGAATTCTAAAATCTAGGACTCAACGATCAATCAGCTATTAAAATATTACTTCAGTAACTACTCAAATCATATCAGAAATGGCTATCATAAAAAATGAAGGAAATCATGCGATCCATATATTTTAGCCGTGAGGGCTACAAAGTATAAATCTACAATCATTTAATACAAAGTCACGTACCAAGAGGGTAATGAGCAAATAATTCAGCAGAATATCATATGATTAAATACCCTAATAATTACTAAAATGATGTTCATAAAGAGAAAAGGAATTTGCAAACTCACCTATGTTCAAAAATATAAAATAGGTGATGTTGTGTCTTGCAGACGATTGTAGCGATTATGACTTTTGATGCTTACTGGACGAAGGCTGGAGTCACAATGGCCCAAATCGCCCACTAGAACACCACATGGCCAAATTCCTCCTTCTTACATCATAAATCACCCAAACCAAGTCAGACAGAGAGGAGACTATAGCCTGGGTCCATGGTAATAAAACCCTTGGTCCTAAAAGGTTGCTTACATGTGTGGGAATTAGAGTTGTACAAGTCACAACCAAAAGTTGCACATTTTTGGGGGTGTGACAATTGTATACAATAAAGTATGCCTACTGGAACATATATTTGTCATTTGTAAATTTTTCCTCCCTCAAGTTTATACCATAAAAATATTAATTCGACACGCCCATACCCCTCATTAACATAAAATTCGTGACGTACTCTGAGGCGATTCCCGATCCGCGATCCACAGCACTTGCCCAAGTATGCATCGTATACAGCGCACCACTGCATGCAGAGTGTTGCTAGAGAAAAAGTTTCCTCAAGTTTTCTGTCAGGCTTGAAGCTTATTATTTTCGATAATCAGGGTAAGTGGCCATTTAATAATACTCCCATGCATAACCCAGTCCACTTCCGTGCAAAACGACATGTTCACACCATGCTCACCGTTTCAGTGTTCACGGCATGAAAACATGCCGTGATTTTCTGCATTAATAAAAACATCGTGTCTGATTTTATATCCTGGCAAGACAAACATAAAAACATTAAACCTTTCTCATTATGCCTGCGCTTGTTTTGAGTTTTTAAATGATCAGAATTTTGACTGAACTGTTTCTGTTATTTCATAAAATAACACCATAATGTTAGCATTGCCTTCGGTGTGTTTTCCAACCGCATGATGGGGCTTGCGCTGCGTTTCACGGTACATAGAAATTTTCTGCCTTTGTGTACGTCACGAACGTTTCCTTAAAACTTTGAAAATTGGGGTAAATTTTGATTATTAGATAAACAATTAATAATACACTCGAAACAAAAAAAAAACATTTAAAATTGTTTTTAATTCATACCAATCAATATAACAGAACCAAGAAATAAAGTTTGGTAAATACACTCTTCACAGGACCTTTAATATGAATGTATGAAAGTGAAATTGGCTGCTTATTTGCCGAAATTGACAGGGAAATCCTACACTAGCTACACTAGGATTAAAAGAGGTTATAGGGACTTGTGCCCGTCCATATGTGTGAACATGTTTGAACATGTATGTGTTATATCCCCTATGTGGACAAGTTCTTTTGTTCTCGTGTAGTTAAGAAGAACACATTAAAAAAAAAACTGCCATTTGCTTCCCTGAAGATTCTTTTTTGAGCATATTTTGTCTCAGTCTTTTCCTTGAATTATCTACTCAATTTAGCTACATGTTTGTCCTCTTTCGGCTGCTCCCGTTAGGGGTCGCCACAGCGGATCATGATCCGCATATTTGATTTGGCATAGGTTTTTACGCCGGATGCCCTTCCTGACGCAACCCTCCCATTTATCCGGGCTTGGGACCGGCACTAAGCATGCACTGGCTTGTACATCCCCAGTGGCTGGGTTCAATTCGGCCTTCGCAGCAACTATGGTAAAGTATCTTGTTCAAGGACACAAGCACCATGGTCGCGGCAAGGCTTCGAACCCACACACTCTGACGAAACGATATAGAAAGAATTCCCTTCTACAAAATACAGAACTCATGTATATTGATTGAGTAACTAATTTCCTAGTGTTCCCGCGAAATGTTATGTACAACTAAGCTAAAAGAATTTCTGAAGCTAAACTTCATCAAGGTCAAACAATAAATGAAAGTGTCTTTGCTATAAACTAACTGATGAACAAACAAAAAATGAACTGAATACAACTAGTGTGAAACCTTGTAAATAAAATATGGAAACAGTTGCAACTTCCAAATTATTATGCACAGCTTATGTGAATTGCAATCAGGGTGAATTTGGCAAGTGATAAATGATAAAAAACCGAAAATCATAGAATTTAAAATAACAACAATAAAATTGGATCAAAACTAAAGAACTGGGATAACCAATCCTATGCTAAAATAATATCATGTCTTACATACGGTATCATAGAAAGTGATATCTTATTGGATTGTGCTATACAATAATTCCTGACGTGAAACCAAGAAACTTTGTCCTTAACTTTTAACACGTGAATTCTAAAATCTAGGACTCAACGATCAATCAGCTATTAAAATATTACTTCAGTAACTACTCAAATCATATCAGAAATGGCTATCATAAAAATGAAGGAAATCATGCGATCCATATATTTTAGCCGTGAGGGCTACAAAGTATAAATCTACAATCATTTAATACAAAGTCACGTACCAAGAGGGTAATGAGCAAATAATTCAGCAGAATATCATATGATTAAATACCCTAATAATTACTAAAATGATGTTCATAAAGAGAAAGGAATTTGCAAACTCACCTATGTTCAAAAATATAAAATAGGTGATGTTGTGTCTTGCAGACGATTGTAGCGATTATGACTTTTTGATGCTTACTGGACGAAGGCTGGAGTCACAATGGCCCAAATCGCCCACTAGAACACCACATGGCCAAATTCCTCCTTCTTACATCATAAATCACCCAAACCAAGTCAGACAGAGAGGAGACTATAGCCTGGGTCCATGGTAATAAAACCCTTGGTCCTAAAAGGTTGCTTACATGTGTGGGAATTAGAGTTGTACAAGTCACAACCAAAAGTTGCACATTTTTGGGGGTGTGACAATTGTATACAATAAAGTATGCCTACTGGAACATATATTTGTCATTTGTAAATTTTTCCCCTCCCTCAAGTTTATACCATAAAAATATTAATTCGACACGCCCATACCCCTCATTAACATAAAATTCGTGACGTACTCTGAGGCGATTCCCGATCCGCGATCCACAGCACTTGCCCAAGTATGCATCGTATACAGCGCACCACTGCATGCAGAGTGTTGCTAGAGAAAAAGTTTCCTCAAGTTTTCTGTCAGGCTTGAAGCTTATTATTTTCGATAATCAGGGTAAGTGGCCATTTAATAATACTCCCATGCATAACCCAGTCCACTTCCGTGCAAAACGACATGTTCACACCATGCTCACCGTTTCAGTGTTCACGGCATGAAAACATGCCGTGATTTTCTGCATTAATAAAAACATCGTGTCTGATTTTATATCCTGGCAAGACAAACATAAAAACATTAAACCTTTCTCATTATGCCTGCGCTTGTTTTGAGTTTTTTAAATGATCAGAATTTTGACTGAACTGTTTCTGTTATTTCATAAAATAACACCATAATGTTAGCATTGCCTTCGGTGTGTTTTCCAACCGCATGATGGGGGCTTGCGCTGCGTTTCACGGTACATAGAAATTTTCTGCCTTTGTGTACGTCACGAACGTTTCCTTAAAACTTTGAAAATTCGGGGGTAAATTTTGATTATTAGATAAACAATTAATAATACACTCGAAACAAAAAAACATTTAAAATTGTTTTAATTCATACCAATCAATATAACAGAACCAAGAAATAAAGTTTGGTAAATACACTCTTCACAGGACCTTTAATATGAATGTATGAAAGTGAAATTGGCTGCTTATTTGCCGAAATTGACAGGGAAATCCTACACTAGCTACACTAGGATTAAAAGAGGTTATAGGGACTTGTGCCCGTCCATATGTGTGAACATGTTTGAACATGTATGTGTTATATCCCTATGTGGACAAGTTCTTTTGTTCTCGTGTAGTTAAGAAGAACACATTTAAAAAAACTGCCATTTGCTTCCCTGAAGATTCTTTTTGAGCATATTTTGTCTCAGTCTTTTCCTTGAATTATCTACTCAATTTAGCTACATGTTTGTCCTCTTTCGGCTGCTCCCGTTAGAGTCGCCACAGCGGATCATGATCCGCATATTTGATTTGGCATAGGTTTTACGCCGGATGCCCTTCCTGACGCAACCCTCCCATTTATCCGGGCTTGGGACCGGCACTAAGCATGCACTGGCTTGTACATCCCCAGTGGCTGGGTTCAATTCGGCCTTCGCAGCAACTATGGTAAAGTATCTTGTTCAAGGACACAAGCACCATGGTCGCGGCAAGGCTTCGAACCCACACACTCTGACGAAACGATATAGAAAGAATTCCCTTCTACAAAATACAGAACTCATGTATATTGATTGAGTAACTAATTTCCTAGTGTTCCCGCGAAATGTTATGTACAACTAAGCTAAAAGAATTTCTGAAGCTAAACTTCATCAAGGTCAAACAATAAATGAAAGTGTCTTTGCTATAAACTAACTGATGAACAAACAAAAAATGAACTGAATACAACTAGTGTGAAACCTTGTAAATAAAATATGGAAACAGTTGCAACTTCCAAATTATTATGCACAGCTTATGTGAATTGCAATCAGGGTGAATTTGGCAAGTGATAAATGATAAAAAACCGAAAATCATAGAATTTAAAATAACAACAATAAAATTGGATCAAAACTAAAGAACTGGGATAACCAATCCTATGCTAAAATAATATCATGTCTTACATACGGTATCATAGAAAGTGATATCTTATTGGATTGTGCTATACAATAATTCCTGACGTGAAACCAAGAAACTTTGTCCTTAACTTTTAACACGTGAATTCTAAAATCTAGGACTCAACGATCAATCAGCTATTAAAATATTACTTCAGTAACTACTCAAATCATATCAGAAATGGCTATCATAAAAATGAAGGAAATCATGCGATCCATATATTTTAGCCGTGAGGGCTACAAAGTATAAATCTACAATCATTTAATACAAAGTCACGTACCAAGAGGGTAATGAGCAAATAATTCAGCAGAATATCATATGATTAAATACCCTAATAATTACTAAAATGATGTTCATAAAAGAGAAAAGGAATTTGCAAACTCACCTATGTTCAAAAATATAAAATAGGTGATGTTGTGTCTTGCAGACGATTGTAGCGATTATGACTTTTTGATGCTTACTGGACGAAGGCTGGAGTCACAATGGCCCAAATCGCCCACTAGAACACCACATGGCCAAATTCCTCCTTCTTACATCATAAATCACCCAAACCAAGTCAGACAGAGAGGAGACTATAGCCTGGGTCCATGGTAATAAAACCCTTGGTCCTAAAGGTTGCTTACATGTGTGGGAATTAGAGTTGTACAAGTCACAACCAAAAGTTGCACATTTTTGGGGTGTGACAATTGTATACAATAAAGTATGCCTACTGGAACATATATTTGTCATTTGTAAATTTTCCCTCCCTCAAGTTTATACCATAAAAATATTAATTCGACACGCCCATACCCCTCATTAACATAAAATTCGTGACGTACTCTGAGGCGATTCCCGATCCGCGATCCACAGCACTTGCCCAAGTATGCATCGTATACAGCGCACCACTGCATGCAGAGTGTTGCTAGAGAAAAAGTTTCCTCAAGTTTTCTGTCAGGCTTGAAGCTTATTATTTTCGATAATCAGGGTAAGTGGCCATTTAATAATACTCCCATGCATAACCCAGTCCACTTCCGTGCAAAACGACATGTTCACACCATGCTCACCGTTTCAGTGTTCACGGCATGAAAACATGCCGTGATTTTCTGCATTAATAAAAACATCGTGTCTGATTTTATATCCTGGCAAGACAAACATAAAAACATTAAACCTTTCTCATTATGCCTGCGCTTGTTTTGAGTTTTTTAAATGATCAGAATTTTGACTGAACTGTTTCTGTTATTTCATAAAATAACACCATAATGTTAGCATTGCCTTCGGTGTGTTTTCCAACCGCATGATGGGGGCTTGCGCTGCGTTTCACGGTACATAGAAATTTTCTGCCTTTGTGTACGTCACGAACGTTTCCTTAAAACTTTGAAAATTCGGGGGTAAATTTTGATTATTAGATAAACAATTAATAATACACTCGAAACAAAAAAAAACATTTAAAATTGTTTTTAATTCATACCAATCAATATAACAGAACCAAGAAATAAAGTTTGGTAAATACACTCTTCACAGGACCTTTAATATGAATGTATGAAAGTGAAATTGGCTGCTTATTTGCCGAAATTGACAGGGAAATCCTACACTAGCTACACTAGGATTAAAAGAGGTTATAGGGACTTGTGCCCGTCCATATGTGTGAACATGTTTGAACATGTATGTGTTATATCCCCTATGTGGACAAGTTCTTTTGTTCTCGTGTAGTTAAGAAGAACACATTTAAAAAAAAAACTGCCATTTGCTTCCCTGAAGATTCTTTTTTGAGCATATTTTGTCTCAGTCTTTTCCTTGAATTATCTACTCAATTTAGCTACATGTTTGTCCTCTTTCGGCTGCTCCCGTTAGGGGTCGCCACAGCGGATCATGATCCGCATATTTGATTTGGCATAGGTTTTTACGCCGGATGCCCTTCCTGACGCAACCCTCCCATTTATCCGGGCTTGGGACCGGCACTAAGCATGCACTGGCTTGTACATCCCCAGTGGCTGGGTTCAATTCGGCCTTCGCAGCAACTATGGTAAAGTATCTTGTTCAAGGACACAAGCACCATGGTCGCGGCAAGGCTTCGAACCCACACACTCTGACGAAACGATATAGAAAGAATTCCCTTCTACAAAATACAGAACTCATGTATATTGATTGAGTAACTAATTTCCTAGTGTTCCCGCGAAATGTTATGTACAACTAAGCTAAAAGAATTTCTGAAGCTAAACTTCATCAAGGTCAAACAATAAATGAAAGTGTCTTTGCTATAAACTAACTGATGAACAAACAAAAATGAACTGAATACAACTAGTGTGAAACCTTGTAAATAAAATATGGAAACAGTTGCAACTTCCAAATCATTATGCACAGCTTATGAATTGCAATCAGGGTGAATTTGGCAAGTGATAAATGATAAAAAACCGAAAATCATAGAATTTAAAATAACAACAATAAAATTGGATCAAAACTAAAGAACTGGGATAACCAATCCTATGCTAAAATAATATCATGTCTTACATACGGTATCATAGAAAGTGATATCTTATTGGATTGTGCTATACAATAATTCCTGACGTGAAACCAAGAAACTTTGTCCTTAACTTTTAACACGTGAATTCTAAAATCTAGGACTCAACGATCAATCAGCTATTAAAATATTACTTCAGTAACTACTCAAATCATATCAGAAATGGCTATCATAAAAAATGAAGGAAATCATGCGATCCATATATTTTAGCCGTGAGGGCTACAAAGTATAAATCTACAATCATTTAATACAAAGTCACGTACCAAGAGGGTAATGAGCAAATAATTCAGCAGAATATCATATGATTAAATACCCTAATAATTACTAAAATGATGTTCATAAAAGAGAAAAGGAATTTGCAAACTCACCTATGTTCAAAAATATAAAATAGGTGATGTTGTGTCTTGCAGACGATTGTAGCGATTATGACTTTTTGATGCTTACTGGACGAAGGCTGGAGTCACAATGGCCCAAATCGCCCACTAGAACACCACATGGCCAAATTCCTCCTTCTTACATCATAAATCACCCAAACCAAGTCAGACAGAGAGGAGACTATAGCCTGGGTCCATGGTAATAAAACCCTTGGTCCTAAAAGGTTGCTTACATGTGTGGGAATTAGAGTTGTACAAGTCACAACCAAAAGTTGCACATTTTTGGGGGTGTGACAATTGTATACAATAAAGTATGCCTACTGGAACATATATTTGTCATTTGTAAATTTTTCCCCTCCCTCAAGTTTATACCATAAAAATATTAATTCGACACGCCCATACCCCTCATTAACATAAAATTCGTGACGTACTCTGAGGCGATTCCCGATCCGCGATCCACAGCACTTGCCCAAGTATGCATCGTATACAGCGCACCACTGCATGCAGAGTGTTGCTAGAGAAAAAGTTTCCTCAAGTTTTCTGTCAGGCTTGAAGCTTATTATTTTCGATAATCAGGGTAAGTGGCCATTTAATAATACTCCCATGCATAACCCAGTCCACTTCCGTGCAAAACGACATGTTCACACCATGCTCACCGTTTCAGTGTTCACGGCATGAAAACATGCCGTGATTTTCTGCATTAATAAAAACATCGTGTCTGATTTTATATCCTGGCAAGACAAACATAAAAACATTAAACCTTTCTCATTATGCCTGCGCTTGTTTTGAGTTTTTTAAATGATCAGAATTTTGACTGAACTGTTTCTGTTATTTCATAAAATAACACCATAATGTTAGCATTGCCTTCGGTGTGTTTTCCAACCGCATGATGGGGGCTTGCGCTGCGTTTCACGGTACATAGAAATTTTCTGCCTTTGTGTACGTCACGAACGTTTCCTTAAAACTTTGAAAATTCGGGGGTAAATTTTGATTATTAGATAAACAATTAATAATACACTCGAAACAAAAAAAAACATTTAAAATTGTTTTTAATTCATACCAATCAATATAACAGAACCAAGAAATAAAGTTTGGTAAATACACTCTTCACAGGACCTTTAATATGAATGTATGAAAGTGAAATTGGCTGCTTATTTGCCGAAATTGACAGGGAAATCCTACACTAGCTACACTAGGATTAAAAGAGGTTATAGGGACTTGTGCCCGTCCATATGTGTGAACATGTTTGAACATGTATGTGTTATATCCCTATGTGGACAAGTTCTTTTGTTCTCGTGTAGTTAAGAAGAACACATTTAAAAAAAAACTGCCATTTGCTTCCCTGAAGATTCTTTTTGAGCATATTTTGTCTCAGTCTTTTCCTTGAATTATCTACTCAATTTAGCTACATGTTTGTCCTTCTTTCGGCTGCTCCCGTTAGTCGCCACAGCGGATCATGATCCGCATATTTGATTTGGCATAGGTTTTACGCCGGATGCCCTTCCTGACGCAACCCTCCCATTTATCCGGGCTTGGGACCGGCACTAAGCATGCACTGGCTTGTACATCCCCAGTGGCTGGGTTCAATTCGGCCTTCGCAGCAACTATGGTAAAGTATCTTGTTCAAGGACACAAGCACCATGGTCGCGGCAAGGCTTCGAACCCACACTCTGACGAAACGATATAGAAAGAATTCCCTTCTACAAAATACAGAACTCATGTATATTGATTGAGTAACTAATTTCCTAGTGTTCCCGCGAAATGTTATGTACAACTAAGCTAAAAGAATTTCTGAAGCTAAACTTCATCAAGGTCAAACAATAAATGAAAGTGTCTTTGCTATAAACTAACTGATGAACAAACAAAAAATGAACTGAATACAACTAGTGTGAAACCTTGTAAATAAAATATGGAAACAGTTGCAACTTCCAAATTATTATGCACAGCTTATGTGAATTGCAATCAGGGTGAATTTGGCAAGTGATAAATGATAAAAACCGAAAATCATAGAATTTAAAATAACAACAATAAATTGGATCAAAACTAAAGAACTGGGATAACCAATCCTATGCTAAAATAATATCATGTCTTACATACGGTATCATAGAAAGTGATATCTTATTGGATTGTGCTATACAATAATTCCTGACGTGAAACCAAGAAACTTTGTCCTTAACTTTTAACACGTGAATTCTAAAATCTAGGACTCAACGATCAATCAGCTATTAAAATATTACTTCAGTAACTACTCAAATCATATCAGAAATGGCTATCATAAAAATGAAGGAAATCATGCGATCCATATATTTTAGCCGTGAGGGCTACAAAGTATAAATCTACAATCATTTAATACAAAGTCACGTACCAAGAGGGTAATGAGCAAATAATTCAGCAGAATATCATATGATTAAATACCCTAATAATTACTAAAATGATGTTCATAAAAGAGAAAAGGAATTTGCAAACTCACCTATGTTCAAAAATATAAAATAGGTGATGTTGTGTCTTGCAGACGATTGTAGCGATTATGACTTTTTGATGCTTACTGGACGAAGGCTGGAGTCACAATGGCCCAAATCGCCCACTAGAACACCACATGGCCAAATTCCTCCTTCTTACATCATAAATCACCCAAACCAAGTCAGACAGAGAGGAGACTATAGCCTGGGTCCATGGTAATAAAACCCTTGGTCCTAAAAGGTTGCTTACATGTGTGGGAATTAGAGTTGTACAAGTCACAACCAAAAGTTGCACATTTTTGGGGGTGTGACAATTGTATACAATAAAGTATGCCTACTGGAACATATATTTGTCATTTGTAAATTTTTCCCCTCCCTCAAGTTTATACCATAAAAATATTAATTCGACACGCCCATACCCCTCATTAACATAAAATTCGTGACGTACTCTGAGGCGATTCCCGATCCGCGATCCACAGCACTTGCCCAAGTATGCATCGTATACAGCGCACCACTGCATGCAGAGTGTTGCTAGAGAAAAAGTTTCCTCAAGTTTTCTGTCAGGCTTGAAGCTTATTATTTTCGATAATCAGGGTAAGTGGCCATTTAATAATACTCCCATGCATAACCCAGTCCACTTCCGTGCAAAACGACATGTTCACACCATGCTCACTGTTTCAGTGTTCACGGCATGAAAACATGCCGTGATTTTCTGCATTAATAAAAACATCGTGTCTGATTTTATATCCTGGCAAGACAAACATAAAAACATTAAACCTTTCTCATTATGCCTGCGCTTGTTTTGAGTTTTTTAAATGATCAGAATTTTGACTGAACTGTTTCTGTTATTTCATAAAATAACACCATAATGTTAGCATTGCCTTCGGTGTGTTTTCCAACCGCATGATGGGGGCTTGCGCTGCGTTTCACGGTACATAGAAATTTTCTGCCTTTGTGTACGTCACGAACGTTTCCTTAAAACTTTGAAAATTCGGGGGTAAATTTTGATTATTAGATAAACAATTAATAATACACTCGAAACAAAAAAACATTTAAAATTGTTTTAATTCATACCAATCAATATAACAGAACCAAGAAATAAAGTTTGGTAAATACACTCTTCACAGGACCTTTAATATGAATGTATGAAAGTGAAATTGGCTGCTTATTTGCCGAAATTGACAGGGAAATCCTACACTAGCTACACTAGGATTAAAAGAGGTTATAGGGACTTGTGCCCGTCCATATGTGTGAACATGTTTGAACATGTATGTGTTATATCCCCTATGTGGACAAGTTCTTTTGTTCTCGTGTAGTTAAGAAGAACACATTAAAAAAAAACTGCCATTTGCTTCCCTGAAGATTCTTTTTTGAGCATATTTTGTCTCAGTCTTTTCCTTGAATTATCTACTCAATTTAGCTACATGTTTGTCCTCTTTCGGCTGCTCCCGTTAGGGTTCGCCACAGCGGATCATGATCCGCATATTTGATTTGGCATAGGTTTTACGCCGGATGCCCTTCCTGACGCAACCCTCCCATTTATCCGGGCTTGGGACCGGCACTAAGCATGCACTGGCTTGTACATCCCCAGTGGCTGGGTTCAATTCGGCCTTCGCAGCAACTATGGTAAAGTATCTTGTTCAAGGACACAAGCACCATGGTCGCGGCAAGGCTTCGAACCCACACTCTGACGAAACGATATAGAAAGAATTCCCTTCTACAAAATACAGAACTCATGTATATTGATTGAGTAACTAATTTCCTAGTGTTCCCGCGAAATGTTATGTACAACTAAGCTAAAAGAATTTCTGAAGCTAAACTTCATCAAGGTCAAACAATAAATGAAAGTGTCTTTGCTATAAACTAACTGATGAACAAACAAAAAATGAACTGAATACAACTAGTGTGAAACCTTGTAAATAAAATATGGAAACAGTTGCAACTTCCAAATTATTATGCACAGCTTATGTGAATTGCAATCAGGGTGAATTTGGCAAGTGATAAATGATAAAACCGAAAATCATAGAATTTAAAATAACAACAATAAAATTGGATCAAAACTAAAGAACTGGGATAACCAATCCTATGCTAAAATAATATCATGTCTTACATACGGTATCATAGAAAGTGATATCTTATTGGATTGTGCTATACAATAATTCCTGACGTGAAACCAAGAAACTTTGTCCTTAACTTTTAACACGTGAATTCTAAAATCTAGGACTCAACGATCAATCAGCTATTAAAATATTACTTCAGTAACTACTCAAATCATATCAGAAATGGCTATCATAAAAAATGAAGGAAATCATGCGATCCATATATTTTAGCCGTGAGGGCTACAAAGTATAAATCTACAATCATTTAATACAAAGTCACGTACCAAGAGGGTAATGAGCAAATAATTCAGCAGAATATCATATGATTAAATACCCTAATAATTACTAAAATGATGTTCATAAAAGAGAAAAGGAATTTGCAAACTCACCTATGTTCAAAAATATAAAATAGGTGATGTTGTGTCTTGCAGACGATTGTAGCGATTATGACTTTTTGATGCTTACTGGACGAAGGCTGGAGTCACAATGGCCCAAATCGCCCACTAGAACACCACATGGCCAAATTCCTCCTTCTTACATCATAAATCACCCAAACCAAGTCAGACAGAGAGGAGACTATAGCCTGGGTCCATGGTAATAAAACCCTTGGTCCTAAAAGGTTGCTTACATGTGTGGGAATTAGAGTTGTACAAGTCACAACCAAAAGTTGCACATTTTTGGGGGTGTGACAATTGTATACAATAAAGTATGCCTACTGGAACATATATTTGTCATTTGTAAATTTTTCCCTCCCTCAAGTTTATACCATAAAATATTAATTCGACACGCCCATACCCCTCATTAACATAAAATTCGTGACGTACTCTGAGGCGATTCCCGATCCGCGATCCACAGCACTTGCCCAAGTATGCATCGTATACAGCGCACCACTGCATGCAGAGTGTTGCTAGAGAAAAAGTTTCCTCAAGTTTTCTGTCAGGCTTGAAGCTTATTATTTTCGATAATCAGGGTAAGTGGCCATTTAATAATACTCCCATGCATAACCCAGTCCACTTCCGTGCAAAACGACATGTTCACACCATGCTCACCGTTTCAGTGTTCACGGCATGAAAACATGCCGTGATTTTCTGCATTAATAAAAACATCGTGTCTGATTTTATATCCTGGCAAGACAAACATAAAAACATTAAACCTTTCTCATTATGCCTGCGCTTGTTTTGAGTTTTTTAAATGATCAGAATTTTGACTGAACTGTTTCTGTTATTTCATAAAATAACACCATAATGTTAGCATTGCCTTCGGTGTGTTTTCCAACCGCATGATGGGGGCTTGCGCTGCGTTTCACGGTACATAGAAATTTTCTGCCTTTGTGTACGTCACGAACGTTTCCTTAAAACTTTGAAAATTCGGGGGTAAATTTTGATTATTAGATAAACAATTAATAATACACTCGAAAAAAGAAAAAAAAAACATTTAAAATTGTTTTTAATTCATACCAATCAATATAACAGAACCAAGAAATAAAGTTTGGTAAATACACTCTTCACAGGACCTTTAATATGAATGTATGAAAGTGAAATTGGCTGCTTATTTGCCGAAATTGACAGGGAAATCCTACACTAGCTACACTAGGATTAAAAGAGGTTATAGGGACTTGTGCCCGTCCATATGTGTGAACATGTTTGAACATGTATGTGTTATATCCCTATGTGGACAAGTTCTTTTGTTCTCGTGTAGTTAAGAAGAACACATTAAAAAAAAAACTGCCATTTGCTTCCCTGAAGATTCTTTTTTGAGCATATTTTGTCTCAGTCTTTTCCTTGAATTATCTACTCAATTTAGCTACATGTTTGTCCTCTTTCGGCTGCTCCCGTTAGGGGTCGCCACAGCGGATCATGATCCGCATATTTGATTTGGCATAGGTTTTTACGCCGGATGCCCTTCCTGACGCAACCCTCCCATTTATCCGGGCTTGGGACCGGCACTAAGCATGCACTGGCTTGTACATCCCCAGTGGCTGGGTTCAATTCGGCCTTCGCAGCAACTATGGTAAAGTGTCTTGTTCAAGGACACAAGCACCATGGTCGCGGCAAGGCTTCGAACCCACACACTCTGACGACTCAGCTATCAGAACACAAATCCGATGCACTAAACCGCTCGACCATGGCACCCCACTCCATTTAGCTACATATAACAACATTATACAAAAATGCATCCTTTTTGAGAAAAATTAGATTTTCTAATTTGTGAAAATCTTGGTCCTCGGGACAATAACGGAGAACAATAGGATGTCTCCGGTTTACGCCATAAACAAGCATACGGGGACATCTTTTGTTCTCGGGTCCACTTAGAGCTTGCTCACACACACACACATCATACAAACACACATACAGGGGTGATTACAATACGGTGGTGGAGGTAGCAATGAGAAAAAAAGGTCTTATCGGAATGGCGAACACTTTTATGTGAATTGTTGGTGACAGAGAAATAAGACAGCCCAATTTGATTTTAGGAATACAGGTCGCCAATACACGTATTTGGCCTGTCAATCAAACAGTACGGATGGTTACACTATATCTGACTGCAGTTGCTTTCATCCATGTATTTTGTCAGTCAAGCTTTGTACAATTTCCCCTCTTGGTGTATCTACATTTTGGTTAAACAAAATATACTTTATATATAGGTTGGTGAAATTCTTGCGTCGGGAGATAAACAATTGATATACTTTGTCAGTTTATCATGAAAGTCCCCACGTTATGGTACTGCTTTAAAATTATATGCAAGGAACACGTGGTGTCCAGCAGAAGCCTCGTAGTTTTATTGTTGGTTCAAATGGTTCGAGTTTTGTATAATGGTAATAGATGGGAACATCGTTCAAGCTGATACAATGGAAAGCCTAAAAGTAGTCCTTATTGAGGTGTTCGTTTTATGGCTGACATTAAATTTAACAATCCCAACCAAGATACACGGAGGAATATTTTTGTCAGGGAATAATACATCAATTTATGGAAGACGTATTTTACCTGCCTTTAAGATTGCTCGTGATACCATCTCCCACCGCGTGGAGAGCGGCGAGTATGCCAACTTCACTCTGCAGTGGGTTCACTCAACAACTGGCTGCGGCTCTCCGAGAGGCTAGCCGTAGGTGTTGCCGCTCGGCTGTTCTTCGAAGGGGACGTGGTTGCGTTTTTCGGACCATCCTGTAGCAGTAGCTTGCTAGCTGTGGCTGACTTAGCTACTTCGTTGAATGTTCCGTTATTCTCTGGCAGTGCTAGCTCAGATGATTTTGATGATAAAATTAACTAGGTACCCAACCATCACCCAAACAGTTTATAAACCACGCACGATGGTTTCCTTAATGAATAACCTTTTTCATAATTATGGTTGGGACTGCTATGGGTTGGGACTGCTATGTTTTGGTACAAGATGTTGTATACAGCTTTAAAGTCGCGACAGAAGCCTTAGATGATGGTCTACGTGAAGCAGGAATACGATCGTACATTATTCGCATAGGTAATGAAGATAATTTCGACTCGGTTCTTGAAGAAGCTTCGTTAATCAGTCAAAGTAAGTATGAAAATCAGTGACGTACGTCTCGAGATCGGTCACGGTATCGAGACCACCTTTTGTAGGTCTCGGTCTCAGTATGGCGATTCTCTGTCTCGGTATCGTATCGTCTCAATCTCAAGGTTAATGAGGTCTCGACGATTTGCTCTGGTCTCAAAAACCAAGACCAGGACAAGCATGAATAAAAATAGGCTTATTCGCATTGCCCTACCTTTGTACGAAATCAGTTTTTATATTCCTTACTGCTATAACACATAACATCAGATAATCAGATAACACTGTCAGTTCATGACGGAAAACACATTGTGTCATCTAACACGCAGTTAATTTATAAATATAATTATCTATTTATTGAATGATTTATTTTTATTTTTTTAAATTAATTTGTTCAGTTATTTTTTCATTAATATCGTTATTTAGCAAACGTAGTTAAATTCCGTAGTCACAACCTCCTAGAATCAAAAACTCGAAATACAAATCCTGGTTGTCTAACAAAGCAATTCATGTCACAGGTTAAACAAGTCAAAGAAGAGTGTATTTGTCATTACATATTTAATCCACATATGAGACGGATCTTCCCTGCGTGTTAGTAGTTTGTTGCTGATGTTTCTCTGTTGGTTGGTCTATAAAAACCAGCGTGCTTGAATGCGCTTATTGAAATTCTCGCCAGCTGCTTTATTAGTCCATTCAGGACGATAGTGGGCAGTCTGAAATGCTCAAGTGGTTTTGTACTGGTCCCCAAATTGCACATTCGTAGATGCTTTACATAAAAAAAAACTGCAATGACTAACTGCGATCGGGGATTGTCTTCCAAAGAAACATTTTGTATACAGTTTTAACCGATTAAAAGTGAAATTCACCAGTCATCCAAGGAATAGTTTTAGAGCAACAGGCAATTGCAGTGAAAAAGTAACATAGTTTGATTGTATAAACGTCACATAAAATACTTTAATATACATTTAAATGATAACCAGATACCTTGTTACTAAATTTCGACGACAATCATCTACTTTAAACTTCATATAAAGTTCGGTTCTGCTCTGTTAATCAATACATGCACAAACACATGGGGGTGAAGGCGGTGTCTCATGAAATTGATCCCCCATACAAATTCGCCCAAGTGTGGTATATGAACATGCACGTTACAAGATATTCCGGGGAAACCCCAAACTTAACATGACGTAATGTTGGGACATTTCCCATTTCATGTACAACGTGCAACCGTTGGTAACAGCTTTGCACGGCGAACCCGAGTCCGAAACATTCAGCCCCAGTAAATTTTCAATGTGTTGTATCTTACTGTAATTGCACTGAAAGCATAATTCATTATGATGGCAATGATCCATGGAACATGGCAAATTGTAAAACCAAAAAAGGAAAATTTAATTTTTTAACAATGTATGTAAACTTCATTACCATGTGCGTTTGCAACTCAATGTTGGATGGTAAATTAATATAACTACTATGCGAATGGTTTAGTGTATGGAAACGATTTGATGTGTACAATTATGATTTCAATTTGTAATGACTTTTGGTGAACCTTAAATAATTAACCAATTGCTGAACAGTGATTTCTCGAATAAATCGCCCAATCACCGCTCAACGGTGGTGATTTTTATGATGACTGCTAAGAAGATGAGGGCCCTTCTTAAAGATCGGGCTGAAATGAAATTAATTCTTATATTTGTATTTATTTTATTTATTGATTTATTGTTGGACTCACACACACAATAACATTACGTTTCAACGTTAACAACACACGAGCGGCACATATCGGGACTTATTTATAGCAGGAGTTATTTATTGTGACTTACCATAATAAAAACTCCCGTTTGCAACCAAAACAAAAAACTAAATAAAAAATAAAAACTACTGCAATAATAACAACTATGTTGACGAAAACAAGATCTACTCTTGCTTTTTATGCCGGAAAACCTTGTTTAGTTTTATTTCCTGAGCATACAAAATAATTTACAATAATAGGCATATTTTAAAATAAAATTAGGGAGTAAATAGGGAGTATATATTACACTCATGAGAATACATAATGATTATACTGGTTATTAGTAAACAAAGTCATATACAGGTAGAAAACCAAGACTTGTACTAAGGGCCAAGTGGAATCAGATTTGTCTTAAGGGCCAACTGGAACCAGATTTGTCTTATGGGCCAACTGGAACCAGATTTGTCTTAAGAGCCAACTGGAACCAGATTTGTCTTTATTTATTTACAGAGCTATTGGCACTATTATATTAACTCGCATATAACCTCACAAAGTCTGTGAAGATGACAATAAAAACACAAGTACAAACAGGTACAAACACAAGGTGTTCGCAAGAACTTCCGGTTCAGTCAAATTACCATCGATGATGTCACAATCATATTTTTCAAATGTGGATCATCTTTTTTTATTAAAATATATAAATTTCATGTTCAAAACACCTATCAAATTTGCGTTAGAATGTGTTGAATTTGAACTTCCTGTTTGGACTGGAAGTAAAGTTCAGATCAGGTTATTTGTATATCATATATCTGGCACAATAAAGCTTCCTCATGTTAGTATCTACTTTGGTTCAGGAGATGGTTTTTCATAATTATATAATTAGAACTACATCAGCGTGCAAAGCTGAATATCTTAACTTCCGGTTCAGTTACCTATTCTAAATTTATCATGAAAATAATACATGTCTAATAATGTCTTTTATTATCGAACTAAATTTTGTGAAATATTTTGGGGTCATGTCTGTGTATGACATGTCACATCATTTGTGGTCTATAAGATGATGCAATGAGTTAATGAGATATGACTTTTTGAAATATTAAACCTCTATTTGAGGTAAATTAATATCTGATGATGTCATCATGACGTCACAACTTCATTATGACATCATAAAAACAGATGGTTGGGAAGATATTGAGGGTCTGTAAGCCGCGCCAGACAAATCATTAATATGTGTACTTTAATACGTGCTGTTGTTCATGCTGTTCCTTTGCCTTTTCTTGAAGAATACGCAACTTTTCCAGAAATGAAACACGTTGCCAATGAAACATTTTAATTTTAATATGTATTTTTAAGGTGTTTTGCAAGTGGGGGAAGCCCTGGGAATGAGGTTATTCGTGAGAGTTTCTTATATATTCTGCTCGTAAAGTTCTGTACGCGGTTCATGGTTGCAGTTTTTGTTTCAATTTTACCTTTTCTTGAAGAATACGCAAATTTTTAAGACCTAAAACACGCTGCCAATGAAACACCTTAAATTTACTAGGTATTTTGAAGGTGTTTGCAAACGTTGGAATTATGCAAGCTTGTTTGTTTTCGGGGAAAAAAAACTTCTTTTTAGACGATGAAAGTGCATATACAACGTGTACAAATAGGACAGTTAAAAACTCGTCCATATCAGGGGTTCGATTTTTTGAAATATTAAACTTTGATTTAGGGTAACTAGATATCTGATGACCTCATCATGACGTCACAACTTTACATGAAACTACATGTTAAGGTCTAACTATATGTTAAGTTTAAATGTTCTGTGAACTCTGCAACTATGTTTTTGTCTCTGGACAAGTCTCACGGAGAAGAAGAAACTAGAGCTCAAGTGTTTGTTAGAACAAACACACGGTGTTCATGTCAACTTCCGGTTCAATAAAATTATCATCGATGACGTCAATCATATTTTGCAAAGGTGTATCATCTTTTATTATAACAATATCAATTTCATATGCAAAAGACCTGTCAATTTTGCGTTAGAATGTGTTGAATTTAAACTTCCTGTTTAGACCGGAAGTAAAGGTCAGATCAGGTGATTTGAAGGTCATATATATGACACAATAAAACTTCCACATGATCATGAAATATAACGTTAGTACCTGCTTTGGTTCAATATCTGAGATTGGAAAACAATCCCTTTTAAAAATGCCGCTAGGGGGCGCTTTGAACTTTGATGACGTCATCAAACATATTTTTTTTAAAGATAAGTTGTCACTAATCACTTTATTCACAGAACTCATATTCAAATTTCCTATGGTTTATGATAGACAATTATTATTTTTTAAACCCGCTGCCAGAGGGTGCTCTGAAAGGCGATGACGTCATCAGTTACATTTTTGAAAAGGTCACATGTACATGTCAATAGTAATTTCATCCACGAAAGGCACGCCCAAAAACCATACCATGTTGGCTGCAGACCCTATAAAAGTGCTTCAGAATATTTTTTTCCACTTAAACTTCCGGTTTCGACCGGAAGGAGAGGTCAGATTGGGTCATGTCTGTGTACGAAATGTCACATAATTCAAGATCTGTAAGATGATACACAGATTGTGTAAATATCTATTGTGGTTCATGAGATATTGAATTTTTTTTAAATATTAATATTGGATTTTAGTATATTTCGGTATCTGATGACGTCACCATGACGTCACAACTTTACCTGAAACTATATGTCATAAATCTATTGACAACTACATGTTATGGTCTAAGTATGTGTCAAGTTTGAAGGTTCTGTGAACTTTGGAACTATTTTTTTTTGTTCGATAAATCTCATCGAGAAGAAGGAGAAGAACTAGACATCTCAATTGCCAAACAATCTGATTGACCAATGTGTAGCAGTCCGTGGCTGCCTTTAAAAAAAATCTTTCAGCTTCAATTGTTGCGCAGGCTGCGAAAGCTTCTTTACGTATACGACCAGAAAGATGTTTTCTACTAGTTCATTTATCTTTATGACAAATGATACACATGGCAGGAAGAACATACTTTGAGCGTTGTTCTTGAGACGGAAGGCCAGACCTAGATCGCAATAAATGCTGCTTCTTTGATGGAGGTTCATCATCATCACTGCTCGTATCAGGATCAGCAGCATGGGAAGTTGAGGCTAAGTAGGGAAATATGGGAGGAAAAATATATTAATTACATAATTTTTTAGAATGGCTATCAATGGGATAAAACTCCCATCTGTGTTTTTTGTGAGTTTCAATTATCTTAAAACTTGTAGCTTTGCATGGTGAAGAGGATATTATAAATTAAAGTAAGACTAATTGTGGTGACACCATGTGAAATTCTCAATTGAGTAGTAATTAGTTCTGAAAAGAAACTGGAGGTACAACTCGACGTTTCGATCAGTATGCTCTGATCGTCCTCAGGAGAATACCGGACTCTGGGAAATGTTGATGCTTAAGTAGGCTGCTGGAGGATTACGCGATGACAGGATGGAGGATTAGTTCGTTGAGGCGTGCAGGCGGGAACTGTGGATCCTAGGAGTTGGGGGAAGGAGTGTGTGCTCACTGAACCGAATCAGTTGAAGACAAGAACGGGGGAAGGAGGGTGGTTGACTTAGAATATATGAGATCCCTTGGTCTGGGGTGGGTTATGGACTTTGGATATAGAAGATCCTTCAGTCCGTAGTAGTGGTCGCCAAATGTCGCTGATGTAGAAGCCGATGTCCTGTGGCACAGTGTCGTGTTTGACGATCTCGATGGCCTCTCTGATGCGTCTGGGGTGCGCCATGTGTCAATGGGTGTGATGAGTTGGGCTGCCTGCCAGTCTATCTGGTGGTCCTTGATGTGCGAGTGCTTGACGATGGCTGACTTTTCGAAATCTCCTCTGAGGCTGTGCGCTCGGTGTTCTTTAAGTCTGATGGGGAGATTCCGTCCTGTTTCGCCGATGTACACCTTGCCGCACTCACAGGGGATCCGGTAGACTCACGCTCTGTTGCTGGGATCCGGTTTATCCTTGTGGGTGTGTAGAAGTCCTTGGAGTTTGCTGGGGGCTGAGTGGTATACTTGGATGCCTGCTTGTCGGATGATGCGTTGGAGTTTATGTGACGTCCAACCTAGATAGGGGAGACAAGAAGAAAGGGTTAGATTACTTACCTTGCGTTCGGGGTTTGAAACCGGCTTCGCTGTGCTGATCTTGCTGGGATTGTAACCGTTGCGCTGGAGGGTAGTTCGGATGTGCTGTAGTTCCTTGGGAAGACTGTCGTTGTCACATATGTTGTAGGCGCGTTGTACGAGGGTACGGTTGACCGATGACTTGATGCTAGGGTGATGGAAGGAGCGCTGGTTCACTGGTATAATTTTATTATCTTATTTGTTGTGTCTGTTAAATTATACATTAAATTAATACAGCTTTGGTGGTAACTGCAGCTAGCCTAAGTTCTTTAACCCATTCGTTACGTTAATCATTATGTCACTATGTACCCCCAGTTCTTTCCCGAACAATATCACGAGATGTTTGGGCACTAACCCAAACCCCTAAAAAAACGAACAATTTCAAGAGGTGTTCGCGCTGTCGCACGCGAAAACCTAATAATTATTCAGTTTGAGGTCGGAAGAAAAGGTCAACATTACTAAACCCAACCCACTAGTTGTTCGCTTTGATGAAATTCTAAATCAGGGCATAGCAAAGAAAGTACCATTAGCAAACATATGGGGCAATATAATGAAATAGCCTATATGACATAAATCCGTGGAGGTCTAAGGAGGTAATTGCTTACTAGAGAGACCTTTGAATATACTCTATGACTATTTTACTTCACACTGTCAAGGTAGGACCTTAAAGGCTAAGGACAAGGTGGTCTTTCTGGGGTTGATTTTATTGACATAACTACACACGGAGAATACTTTTATTCTGGAGAGGTTCAACCAGACCAAGCTTATTGTTGCTGTTGCCTCAAATGCCCTGAGGTTGGTATAAAGGCACTCGACAATAGCCATAATTTGTCATAAGCGGCCCGCACCTTCTGATGGTTGGAACGTCAATCAAGTTGATACAATGGAAAGCCTAAAACTAGTCCTTATCGAGGTGTTCGTTTTATGGCTGGCAATAAATGTCGCAATTGCAACCAAAATACGGGTAGCTATATTTTTGTCAGGGAGAAATACATCAACTTTTGGAAGACGTCTTTCACCCACCTTTGAGATTGCCCAAGAAACCATATTTCACCGCGTGGAGAGGGGCGAGTATGCCAACTTCACTCTGCAGTTGGATCAATCCACAACTGGCTGCGGCTTTCCAGAGAAGCTCGCCGTAGGTGTTGCCGCTCGGCTGTTCTTCGAAGGGGACGTGGTTGCGTTTTTCGGACCAACCTGCAGCAGTAGCTTGCTAGCTGTGGCTGACTTAGCTGCTTCGTTGAATGTTCCGTTATTCTCTGGCAGTGCTAGCTCAGATGATTTTGATGATAAAACTAGGTACCCAACCCTGACACAGACAGTTTATAAACCACGCACGATGGTTTCCTTCACAAAGGAGCTTTTTCAAAAGTATCGTTGGGACTCCTATGTTTTGATACAAGATAATAGAGGCATCTTTAGATTTGTAGCAGAAGCCATAGATGACGGTCTACTTGAAGCAGGAATACGATCGTACATTATTCACATAAGTAAAAATGAAGATAATTTCGATTCTGTTCTAGAAGAAGCTTCTTTAATCAGCCAAAGTAAGTATGAAATAATCATTCATACTTGAGCATTTTAATCAAACCGTAATATCTTTAAATGGCGAAAGAAAAACCACTGCCCACTGTTTGATAAGTTCAGCTAGGTGTTAACACAAATAGAAAATTATATAATATTTGGAGGTGGGTGGGATATGTAGGTGAATGAGAGGAGTGGATGTTAGAGGAATTATGTCTATACCTTGTATAATTATAAAGTTAATTCATTCAAGCGACATTACTGCAGCTATGTCATGACATACGTTTCTGCGCACATACTGAAAAGAACAGGGCGGTGCGAAATTTAATGCCCAAAACTCAAAGTTTAGTGGTCCACGTGATCGCGTGGTACGTAAAATGTGTTCAGCTAAAATCTATTGCGTGATATGTTTTGATATCATTACCTGACAATACGCCATACGTCCTCGACTTGATCATCTTATTTACCTGGTTTATATACAAAATACGCCCTATAAAGGGAAGGGAAACAAACAGATTAAACAAAATGTTGTTGTGAAGTTTGAAAATTAGCTGCTCCGGATATAGTATTCGAAAAATTTGAATTGTATTAATTAAAACCGGTTCATGGTGGTGCTATTTCATTCAGTCCGTTTGTAAACAATTGTTGTTTACTACGTCATGGAAAACTCAAATTCAGCCACTTTGCATAAGTTCTCTATTGATACAGTGCCTGATAACATGGTAAAAAAAAATTCAACCTGGGGTGAACCATTGACCCGGTATGCAGCTTTCAAAGTAAGGGGGGGGGGGCTTGCCAGCAGACAACCCATTGAAACAGTACAGCTGTTATCAATTGACATTACCGCACCAATCCCAGACATTGCCCAGACATTTCGGCAACCTGAGATGTTTATTTTGAGGTCTGGTTGTGGATATTAGAATGGCCAGACAAATAGAATATCTTGGTTTCTCTGTAGAATGTCAGCAGTGCAAAAAATTTGCAAATAAATTGGTTTTGGGTAAAATTTTTGAAGGGATTGTGGGCTGGCACCCATATAAAACTTTATATTTGGCTTGAAATTGTTTTCTTGGGTCCAGAGGGACTCAATAAGTCTGTTTACACCACTTGAGAAGGGATTGTGTGCTCCAATGTGAACGTTTTACATGCTATTCATACGTACTAAATGATTTAGTGCCTTCATGCGCGCGAGGTTGTATATTGGGCACCCATATAATTTTTGTTTTGCTTGAAATTGTTTTCTTGGGTCTAGAGGGACTCAATAAGTCTGTTTACACCATTTGAGAAGGGATTGTATGCCCCTATATGAACGTTTTACACGCTATTCAAACGTACTAAATGATTTAGTCCCATCATGTTGTATATTGCGACCATGAATCGCAGGGTTTTAACTAATTAAGTATTGTTCAGTTTATAACAAGGATCATTAACAGCTGTGCAAATACTTTTTTTTATAATTTGGCGAAGAAATGTAACAAACAAATGTGCAGTGCTCCACGTTATCTAATATCACAAATAGCAACAAATGTCGTCATCTCACACCTTAATCTCTATGACAAATAAAAGACTCAGTTTAGCAGATGTGTTTTATACCAGTGGTGCCAACTATATATATATATATGAATGAGCGCCTAACAAGCAGCCACTCATAACAGCTCGCCAGTTTTTGTGCTAAGTAAGTGTTTTGTAGCTCCAAGTTTGTCTTCATTTTTATACTAGTGGATTTCTTATTACACCTGGAATCTACTGGACGTTTTATGTGAGTATTGGTACATTTGTTTTCTTATAATAAGTGAAAAAACTGTGGTATTTTGTCTGTCTCTGCTGTAAGATTTTACTGTGTAGTGGTACACATCTTGTATCTTCATTTTATTTGTGCAGTCAACTGTGACTTAGATTATAACCTGTAGCTTGACCACAAGCCTTTTGTTTGGATCAACAACTTTGTGATTAGACAATGGAGGTCTACATTCTGTTTATTCTACACCTGCTATCCGGACCATTGTATCTCAATGACTCATCTTTAGAATATGGCTGCAGCTTTCAAACTTCAGCTTGTACACTAGATAAACAACAACCAATCCGCCATCTTAAATATTTGAGCTGTCCTATATCATATTATGATAATTCATCTGCCACCTTTCACCTGGAACTCTTAATTTCTGGTGACATAAACCCAAACCCTGGACCTGAAACACTGAACAACACACCCACAAACTCCACTCAGCTTCATAAAATTTCCTACAGCCGCAATGAACTACTCAATCTTCGCAATACTCCATGTACTGATGCAGCTTTATCTTATTCAGCATTGAGTCAATTGAACTCTCTTGGAATAACGCGTGAAAATACTTCACCTTCATCTCGAATATAACTATCCATCCTGGCTTATCTGATCATTATGCAATCATGGCAGATATGAACCTTAAAAAACCTCCCATACCTACCATTTCTGTATACTCGCCACTGGAAAAATGTAAATATTAAAGATTTATGTCATGATATTGAATATCAACTGGAAAATGTAAACCTTGAAGATGGTGAGCTGGATTCTTGTGTCAGTCTATTTGATCTACTGTCCGTAACATCTTGGACGATCATGCTCCGCAAAAAAACTAGAACTGTTAAACTACAATCTGAATCCCCCTGGTTCAATGATGATATTCGTGCTGCAAGGAAAATCCGCCGTCAACTTGAGCGAAAATGGCGTGACAATGGGAAACATGGAGTACATCGGCAAGAATACTGTAACCAACGTGATATTGTGAAGAACATGATTAACCAGGCAAAAATAACTCACTACTCATCTCTTGTGGAAGATCAGAGAGCTCTGGCGATCAGAAAACTCTTTAACATTGTTGAAAAGCTGCTTCATAAACCCAAAACTCCAGTGCTTCCATCTACACACTCCGATCAGGACCTCGCAAATGCTTTTTCAAACTTTTTGTCACAAAAATTGAGAATACCCGTCGTTATTTTCCCCCAGTACCTGCCATTCTATCACAAACACCGTCACGCAAGGATCCACAATGTAGACTGTCTATGTTTGAGCCTACTAGTGTCACGGAGATCAAGAAACTCATCATGAAATCGCCATTAAAATCATGTGAACTTGATCCAGTACCAACTTCGCTAATAAAATAAAATATTGATGTGTTTGCTAAGTATATCACAATTATTGTAAACAGATCTCTTTCTTCCGGTTGTTTCCCTGATAGACAGAAGGTTGCTCATGTTAAACCACTCCTGAAGAAACCCAGTTTGGACAATGAAGTTTTCAAAAATTACCGACATGGAGCGACCTGTACCTTGGAAAACAATCGAGCGAGTTGTTTCATCACGGATCTCTGACCATGTTTGTGCTAATAACCTGTTGGACACATTTCATGCAGCCTATAAACCATTTCATGGAACGGAAACTGCTCTACTGTTGCTACACCTCGGTTTGTCTTTGTTCTCTGAAAGCTGTGTGGTGGGCTTGCGATGCCCTCCTGGTTGGTTTGCACAGTCTGCACCTTGCATAGTTTTTGTGAGGCGCTCATTGAAGTGCGGAGCGTTATATTCGAGAGGTGGCGGAGTAGGGGTGAAAGGTTCCTTGGTAGAACGAAGATGACGTCGATTTCTGACGTATTCTGTACCATCTTCTGTTTGAATCCTGTATGATCTAATGTTTACCTTTTCAAGAACACGCGCTTTGCGCCAAATCTTGTTATTTCCACGGGGTTTGAGTCTGACAATGTCATTTTCTTTGAGAGGGGTTAGTGGCTTTCTTTTGCGATCGAATAATTTTTTTCTGTTGCTGTTGTTTTCGCTGTTTGTTTTCTTTGACTCCGCGTGTGGTCTTTGGTTTCAATGTGGAACTCTTTGTCAGGAGTAATGTACTTGTTCTGCATCCGAACAGACGTTGCGCTGGGGAACCTTCTAAACCAGCGGTGGGAGTGTTTCTCCATGCGAGTAGAGCTCTGTATATGTCCTTATGGTCTTTGTTTGTTGTGCGCACGAGTTTCTTCGCGATCTTTACCGCTGACTCAACTTTTCCGTTGCTTTGAGGGTACTCAGGTGAGCTAGTGGATGTAGTGAAGTTGTATTCATTGGCGAAGCGAGTAAAAGCGGAGGAGTAAAACGGTGGACCATTATCACTTTGAACAATAATAGGTACTCCATGTCTGGAAAAATGTCTCTTTAGGCGGCTGATGACTGCTGATGCATCTTTGCTGGTCATGCGATCCAATTCAAAATAGTCGGAATAATAATCGACAGTTATCAAATAGTCTTGACCATCTACAGTCATGAAATCAATACCAATCTTCTCCCATGGTCGATTTGGAAGTTCGTGGTTGATGAGTGGTTCTTTGGTTTGTTCATTCTGGAAGGCTGCACAGGTAGTTCTTCAAAGCAGCAGTCATTCCAGGCCGGATCCGTCGATCCTGATGCACTACTACTTGCCTCATTTTCATTACCAGGCATGGTTGATATTCTACACAAAACACCCTAGAAATATTCAGCAATGGACAAGAGAATTTTTAACTCAAGCAACTACACATTGCATCATCATTGACTACACAGAATACAGACTTACTTACATATTCGAACGGTAACTTGATCATGTTACAATAAAATGTCAGACTATTTTTATTACAAACTTTTGATAATCTAGCCTAGACGTTATACACTCAAACTCAAGTATTTACTTCAATCTGTAACTCCTACATTCAATAATGCATGTGATATTTACTGAAAAGGGCTCGTAAGTTCACAACCTGAACGCTAAAATTACCGCGAAACAACACCACGACGTGTGCTGACCAGTTCAGTTCGGTCCGTGTACATAGCTGTCATTCGCGGGGACGACAACGAACTTCGTGAGTCTGTCTTTCGGCGAACGCGAGACCACAAAACCAGTCTGTTCCCTACTCACACAGCGTGAAAATCCGCAGAAATCAATCCATTCTGACACCATGTTAGTTTATGCTTGTATTTATCAGGACCAACGTGGATTACACCTAAGGATGACACTTGATTCATCTGATTTCTGGTTCACTCATATTTTATTCAAGTCACTCAGAAAGGTCGCCATCTTACATCGTCCCAGTATCCCAGCATGTAGATGCGGGACATAATCACAGGGTTAACAAACTTTAGTCACATTACCAACAGATAATGTGCGCGCTACAAATCTTTATTAGGTGTTCGGCTTTTCAGCCGAACAACTATTGTTATTGTTCCGTTTTTTTTTTTTTTTACTTCTCCTTCTTCTCCTTAACTCTTCTCTACATCGAAAGTGCAAGTTAACAATATCACACAACCTTGAAACTTCACACATATAAAGACCTTATCATGTAGATCAATCTAGTTACGTCATGATCACGTCATCAGGTATCAAATTACAAGCCATTTAAGTTTTAAAAATGACCATCTCCTATCGACTGTATATCAAAATATACTAAAGCTATGATGTTCATAATCTGGGATCTGATAGATCAAGGCTTAGGCAACATTTGAAAAGTTAACGTCAAAATCGTCTGACATTTGCTTCCGGTCGTACCGGAAGGTCAAAGTTTTGATTTGTTTTTTTTCTTCAAAATTCCTTTTCTGGGCCAAAATCCCATTGACTTAACACACACCAGACACTCGTGGTTCTGGGGCCCATTGTTTACAAACCGCAGAGACTGAGATCGTTATCTACTGGAAAACAGCTGGCGGTCTTCACGGGGACGTTTGCGGTTTCACAGGCTAAAGCTCTTGCAGGATAAAATATATTTTATAGATGTGTGGTTGGGCGTTTAAGCCAATAACGGATGCGCTACAATATTTCTAAAACCATAGATCGTATTAACTTAATACTGCAGTGTCATTTTGTACGAATGGAAAGGGCTGTTGAAAAGCCAATACCGAAAAGCTATTTCTTTGAAATGAGTAAGGCAACTTACTTTTGAAAACAGACGAGACAAATGAAAAGAAATAAACAAATAAATAAATCCATTACTGTACATTTATATGATGTTTCGTTTTATTTATTTATTTATTAAATAACAAATGAAACTAGAATTTGTAGACCTTGTGTTTTTTTTAGGAATATAATGAATGCATAAAATTACAGAATTAATGAATGCATAAAATTACAGAATTTACATATAAATTATACAGGTGAGCACAATATAAAATTTGTTCACAATTAATGTGTAATTTCAAACATTTGTTTGAAGTAAATTGTTAGTGTTCACTAAGATAGGAGAGCAGCCGTATAAAATGCAGAGAGGTATTACATGCCTTATTTACAAAACTAAGTAGTTTCTTTGTAAAAGTTGTTGTGAATCACAACATCATCTGAAAACATACATTTGGAAGGTCAATTATTAAAATAATTTCACATTATTCTGAATGTGGACGGCCGCCTGGACGATGAAGGGACGGATATTGGTAATGGTATTTATTACAGCTATTGTGCAGCAGCTTGCCTAGTCTTGGTTCCAAGACCTTCTTGTTTCAAGTTCAAGTTTTGGATCCTGCCTAGACGAATCAAACTTAAACTTGAAACAGCGCCCTCTATGTTTGATTCATGACATAAGTGTATGATAGTTTTATGGACGTGAAAACACCAAGGTCTTGGAACCAAGATTACAACTTGCCCAAATGAAAGATATAAGTGAATTCCGACATCACAATGTAGAACTATGTTTAATTGCTGTTCAAATGTTGTAAGCATTTCAACTTGCGTGAATTAGTTGTAGAAAATTTGCTTATAAATACTGCAGAACTAACACAGATGGTTCAATATTGGCAACATGAACATAAGATATTCCTAAATTATATGAAACATGCATCATTTCTGCCTGAACGAGTTGAAAACTGTACAGCAGCAATGCAACTAGTTTATCTTTGCCCAGATGACTACGACTACACAGAGGATGTCATTCCCTAAAGTTAACAAAAAATCACTGACAATCATTCCATTCAAACATGACCATACAAACTTGGATAAACTGTCTACAATTTTAGTATGAAGACAAGGCGAATCCTACAAAGTACCAGGCACCTTACAAATAGAGGAAGGTGGTATCAATTAACACAATTTCAATGATACAAGTCATGACAAGTTGCAATTAACTATCTCTGCTGGAACTCATCACACGTTACAGCGCCTTCTAGCGATATGTTTTAAGTGTTACTTATTGCGTGCAAGTACTCATTTGACGAATCTTAAGTCACATTTTAACAATGATCCCAATTGATGAGGACATCAATTACCGTCACTTCCGAACACCTTGAGTTTGTTCACAAACTCTGAATTTCTAGTTATTATTATTATTATTATTATTATTATTATTATTATTATTATTATTATTATTATTAGGTGTTCGGCTTTTCAGCCGAACAACTATTGTTATTGTTCCGTTTTTTGTTTTTTTTTACTTCTCCTTCTTCTTCTTCTCCTTAACTCTTCTCTACATCGAAAGTGCAAGTTAACAATTTCACACAACCTTGAAACTTCACACATATAAAGACCTTATCATGTAGATGAATCTAGAAGTTGTTACGTAACGTCATCAGGTATCAAATTACAAGCCATTTAAGTTTTAAAAATGACCATTTGCTATCGACTGTATATCAAAATATACTAAAGCTATGATGTTCATAATGTGGGATCTGATAGATCAAGGCTTAGGCAACATTTGAAAAGTTAACGTCAAAATCGTCTGACATTTGCTTCCGGTCATACCGGAAGGTCAAAGTTTTGATTTGTTTGTTTTCTTCAAAATTCCTTTTCTGGGCCAAAATCCCATTGACATAACACACACCAGACACTCGTGGTTCTGGGGCCCATTGTTTACAAACCGCAGAGACTGAGATCGTTATCTACTGGAAAACAGCTGGCGGTCTTCACGGGGACGTTTGCGGTGTCACAGGCTAAAGCTCTTGCAGGATAAAATATATTTTATAGATGTGTGGTTGGGCGTTTAAGCCAATAACGGATGCGCTACAATATTTCTAAAACCATAGATCGTATTAACTTAATACTGCAGTGTCATTTTTGTACGAATGGAAAGGGCTGTTGAAAAAGCCAATACCGAAAAGCTATTTCTTTGAAATGAGTAAGGCAACTTACTTTTGAAAACAATCTTAAGTCACTTTTTAACAATGATCCCAATTGATGAGGACATCAATTACCGTCACTTCCGAACACCTTGAGTTTGTTCACAAACTCTGTTGTTGTTGTTGTTGTTGTTGTTGTTGTTGTTGTTGTTGTTGTTGTTGTTGTTGTTGTTGTTGTTGTTGTTGTTGTTGTTGTTGTTGTTGTTGTTGTTGTTGTTGTTGTTGTTGTTGTTGTTGTTGTTGTTGTTGTTGTTGTTGGGGTGGTTGTTGTTGTTGTTGTTGTTGTTATTGTTGTCGTTGTTGTTGTTGTTGTTGTTGTTTTTGTTGTTGTTGTTGTTGTTGTTGTTGTTTTTGTTGTTGTTGTCGTTTTTGTTGTTGTTGTTGTTGTTGTTGTTGTTGTTGTTGTTGTTGTTGTTGTTGTTGTTGTTATTGTTGTTGTTATTGTTGTTGTTGTTGTTGTTGTTGTTGTTCTTGTTGTTGTTGTTGTTGTTGTTGTTGTTATTGTTGTTATTGTTGTTATTGTTGTTGTTGTTATTGTTGTTGTTATTTATTATTGTTGTTGTTATTGTTGTTGTTATTGTTGTTGTTGTTATTTATTTATTGTTGTTGTTGTTGTTGTTGTTGTTGTTGTTGTTGTTGTTGTTGTTGTTGTTGTTGTTGTTGTTGTTGTTGTCTCATGGCGTTTAAGTAAGATTTGTAGCTTTGTATGGTGAAACGGATAAGTAAAGACTGTTTGGTAAAAACATCTGTAAATACATCCCTATATTTTACAAGATATATGTATAACAGTCAGCCTGTGAATGTTTCAGTTTATTTCAATATGGCGTTGACATTGAAATAGCTGTGTTCATGAGCCAGCAAGCCAGGATAATCCCAGCGTTTCATATTGTTATACTGGTTAAACCTAGACCGATTGTTCATCCTTTTATTTTTTATAGGCCAGCACTTTTCCTTTAAGAACAATAATCATACCTTAGTGCCCCTTTCAAATTACAAATAGCCTAGGCTATTGGTAAAATGTATCCAAGAATCCAAGAATACGTATCCAAGAATCGGGATATATCCATACAAGCCAACCTGCTCGTCGTTGACGAGAAGAAAAAAAGATTGTAATTATACATGTCATCAATTCAAAATTGTGATGTTACTGATGTGAAATATTTAGAATATCTGTTCAATGTATTCGAAGGAGATCGAGGACGTTTAGTCAGGTGGGTTTTTCTTACCCTGGGTTCACATTGGCCTTATCTAGTGTCGATGTATAATATACGCATATTCCTGCTCCTTGTGCTGCCTGATAGAAACAAAACAAACGCCAAGATCACCTGACGTACAACGTTACCAAAAACATACATGCCACATTATGAAATCCCCTGCTTGTTTTTGGTAGTTTCTCCATAAAAGTATTGACATAAACTTTAAATCGCAGTTTGAAATTCGATGATTATGACAAACATTCAGTGAAAATAATCTGTTTCAAGTGTTACATGGGTAGTATACTCCTCAGGGAGCTGGGAAACATTATAGGAATGATATTGGCTCAGTGACCAGGGGGAAATAATGTAAATAGCACTGGGATATTATCTACATGTAACGCGCTATAAAGTATGACTTAGTAGTAGTGGTAGTGGTAGTGGTAGTGGTAGTGGTAGTGGTAGTGGTAGTGGTAGTGGTAGTGGTAGTAGTAGTAGTACCAGTACCCATTCGGTACTAAAGATAAGTTCTTGCTGGCCGGAGCACAATACGTTTTAAAACCAGACACTTTTGGTAAAAATTTCTGTAAATGCATCCATACTTTATAAGACACAAGATATATGCCGTATACAAACCAAAACAAGTTTCTGCTTATTTCATTGTGTCGTTAACGAGAAAACAGTGAACATGCATTCAGATTATTTGTTGTATTCATTCCAACGTGAAATTTCAAATGACAGAAATTCAAACACAAAGTAGCACATTCTTGGGTGATTTAAACAAAAATGCTGTAATGACTAATTGTGATCGGGGACTGGCTTCCACAGAAACATTTTGTATACAATTTTACCGATTAAAAGTGAAATCTACCGGTCATGCAAGTTTCAAAGCTACTGTAACAGGGGCAAGCGATAACTGTATAAACGTCACGTAAAATACGTATACATTTAAGTGATAACCAGAGAACTTGTTACTAAATTTCGACAAAAATCATCTGATTTAAACTTCATATAAGGTTCGGTTCTGCTCTGTTGAATGTAAGGGTACTCACAACCATTAATCAATGCGTGCACAAACACATGGGGTGAAGGCGGTGTCTCATGAAATTGATCCCCCATACAAATTCGCCCAAGTGTGGTAATGAACATGCACATTACAAGATATTCCGGGGAAACCCCAAACTTAACATGACGTATTTTGGGGCATTTCCCGTTTCAACTTGTACAAGGTGCAGCCATTGGTAACGGCTTTGCACAGCGAACCCGAGGCTGAAACATTCAGCCCCAGTAAATTTTAAATGCGTTGTATCAATACTGAAAGCATCATTCATTATGATGGTATTGATCTATGGAAGATGGTAAATTGTAAAACCAAAAAAGGGAAATTTAAATGACTTCATTACCATAAACTTCATTACCATGTGCGTTTTCAACTCAATGTGGGATGGTAAATTAAAGTAGTCACTGTGCGAATTATTTAGTGTGTGGAAATGATTTGATGTGTACAATTATGACTTTACTTTGTAATGACTTAACGTGTAACGCGTTTTATTAAACTACATTTTGGGTGAAATTATTAACCAATGGCTGAACAGTGATTTCTCGAATCAGTTGCCCAATCACCGCGCAACGGTGGTTTTTTAGTTTTTTTAATTTTTTTTTTTAATGACGATTGCTGAGAAGATGAGGGGCCTCCGGCTTGACATTGAATCCCGAACTGAATTACCTGCCTTTGCGATTGGTCGTGATACCATCTCCAACCGCGTGGAGAGCGGCGAGTATGCCAACTTCACTCTGCAGTGGGTTGCGGCTTTCCAGAGAGGATAGCCGTAGGTACTGCCGCTCGGCTGTTCTTCGAAGGGGACGTGGTTGCGTTTTTCGGACCATCTTGTAGCGGTATACTTGCTAACTGTGGCTGACTTAGCTACTTTGTTGAATATTCCACTATTCTCTGACAGTGCTAGCTCAGATGAATTGGATGATAAAACTAGGTACCCAACCCTGACACAGACAATTTATAAACCACGCACGATGGTTTCCTTCACGAATGACGTTTTTCATAAGTATGGCTGGAACTCCTATGTTTTGGTATATGACACTGATTACACATATAAATTCGCAGAAGCTGTAGAGTAAGGGTTTATTTGAAGCAGTAATACGATCGTACATTATTCGCATACGTAATGAAGATAATTTTGACTCGGTTCTTGAAGAAGCTTCTTCAATCAGCTAAAGTAAGTATGCAAATCAGTGAATGTACGTCTCGAGAGCCTGTCACGGTCTCGAGACCACTTTTTGTAGGTTTCGGTCTTGGTATCGACTCTCTGTAGTCTCGGTATCGTATCATTTCAGTCTCGGGCAAATGAGGTCTCGAAAATTTGCTCTGGTCTCAAAAATCGAGACCATGAAAAGCATATAAGAAATAGGCTTATTTGCATTGCTCTACGTTTGTACGTAATCAGTTAAGTTATATATTCCTTATACTACTACAACATAATAACATCAGATAATCAGATAAAACTGTGTTCATATAACCACGCACACTTGGGGCTTTAATCTAACGCAAGACCTCATCAAACACCTGTGTATGAAATTTGTCTCCCATACGAAGTAAACAAACGCACACGTTTGGGCACAAAGTCAATGGAGGAGAAAGAAAATTGACGTTTTTTACGTATTATAGCAAAATTATGGAGAACATTATTAAGAATTAGTTAAATCACATACAGAACATTTGTATAATTAAGAAAATAATCATTTTTTTATTCCCAGAAACCACGCAAACGGAGGATTTCTCAGCTGATTTCTGAATAATTTCTGAATTTCTGAGTGCTCGTCATGAACATGATTTGCAATGTACTTTTTTGGCAAACTCGATCACTATACTAACGGCCAAAAAGCTCTTTAGTTCGGTTTTCGGAAAATATTCCCTTTTAGAAATATTATCCCCATCAACAAAATATATAAATTGCATATAAATAATATTAAAGGATGGTAAAAAGGATAAAGCAGTGCCTTGTGCCACTTGCCTTTTTATGCTTTCCTGTTATTCAATTGTTTTTGTATACAATTAGCGGTAGGAACAATAATTTATTGGCGTTTGACAAAAGCTATAATTAATACAATATTAATCCCGTGGGAATTAAAACAGGCAAGTCTCATTTCAGATCTGATGGGCGGCGAACCATGCCCCCAATCTACGAACGGGCAACGTCCGGTAATATCAGACGGTCCCAAAATAATATAATAATAAGATAATAGTTTCTTGATAAGATAATAGTTCTTGTCTCAACTAGCACTTTGTTTGATTTTAATTACTTTTTATTTTATTTTATTTTTTTATTTTTTTATTTTTTGGTTAATGTTTTTAATTTTACGCTCTACCGACACTTCCAATTTATAATCTAATGTGGGTTTGACCACGTTTTGATCATAATGCTTAATTAATTTTGTTGGCAATTTTTCTGCAATTTACCCCCTTTTTAGAAGAATCCTTCCATTTTCGTAGTTTCTGGGGAAAAAATTAATTCTTTTCTTAATTTTTCTGTTTATAATTTAACTGATTTCTGAAATTTTTCTCCATACTTTTGCTATAAAATGTAAAAAACGTCCAAATTCTTGCCGATCACCTATCTCCTCCATTGACTATGTGCACAAAACCCATTTCCCATAATTCACTGCGCGCACAATTCCGATAAGGCTTATAGCACTTCCATCCGTATAAAATAACACGTGTATAACAATAACAGTCATGTGGCACTTGCTCTGGTACCTAGATTTATGCCATATCATCTTGAACACAGTTAAAACGTATAGCGGAACCAGATCTTGGAAAGCAGCCTTAAATCAAAATATTCCTTACAATAATTGTGATGTAGTATCACATTTTTTTTTATTACACTTCTGAAATGAGGTACCAAAAAATTACAAGCACATACACTTTTTTCGATTAAACATGTTTTAGAAAAAATAATTAAACATAACCACAAAAATGAACAAGTGTATGAAACTGGCTGCTGTATATAAACAATGCCAAAACAACAACAATTGCACAATTAGAGAATTTCACCAACCTATAATTGCACAATTAGGTAATCTTTGACACTCACAAAATTGGCTTTTTCTCAAAATTTATAGCATAATTTGAGACCACATGCTACCTACAATTGGTCAAGAGGGTATGTTCTACCATCCTGTGCAGTCAAACCTTAGATTTTGTGACTGTTGTGCCAATTCCTTATTCAGGACTTAGCTCCTAGACTATTTATTTCCCACCGTCAATGTAGGACATTAAAAGCTAAGGCCAAGGTAGCCTTTCTGGGCTTGATTTTATTGACCTGGCTAGACACGGAGATTGGAGAATACAATAGAAGGATCCGGTATAGTGGAGCAAAATTAGAGGTGACACTCTTAATCGTGATAATCAGAGAAATTACATCTCACGAGATGTCATGCATTGAAATAAAAACACACAATGTTGTTAAAAACATAAGTCTATCCAGTTGTTATTTTGATGAAGAACTTACACTGTTATTCCGAAGAGGAAACCATAAGGTTGACTTGCCTGAAGGAATAGTCTGTGGACTGGAGGGGTCTACTGTGCACCCCCACCCCCATAACCCACCGCCATATATATATATATATATATATATATATATATATATATATATATATATATATATATATATTTGCATCTGACCGGGGCTTGATCTCTGGCTACTCGGCAGATATGGTTTGGCCTCTGACCTGGCCCCATAGAGCAATAGATAACTGGCATAAGTGGACCGCCCACCTACATAGGGGCTGGTTAGCTCAGTTGGTAGAGCACTCGTACGGTATTCGAGAGGTCTCAGGTTCGAGTCCGGCATCAGCCAATTTTTCTTTGCTCGTTACCCGTTTATGTAATATTCAGGTCAGTTTCTCCCTATAAATCTACTTTGTGTACAACCACGTAAAAGCTTGTGTCCCAAGTTGTGTGATCCCCGCAACTGCCGTTACCCAGGTTGTTTGCATCTGACCGGGGCTTGATCCCTGGCTACTCGGCAGATATGGTTTGGCCTCTGACCTGGGCCCATAGAGCAATAGATACTTGACATAAGTGGACCGCCCACCAACATATACATATATTATATATAAATTAAAAGGGTGGCCTTAGCTTTCGATCCAAACCGGACCTTCATCAGAGGCTTTGACAAAGTACAAACATAAAAAACACATCCATTTCTAGGGAAAAGGGAAAGCAAAGGATCATGGGGCGGGATCCAAAAAGGCGGGAAAATAGTAGCCAATTAAAGATAAGCATCAGTCTAGAAAAGCCAATAGGAGTATAAGAAGTGAACAAAGGAGGGATTATTGAGCCACACAATAGGTAGATGTGGTAGCTTGTAGTAAAGCTAGGGTAAACATAGGACAACACACAAAGGGATACGACAACAAAAAAGGGGGGGTTACACCATACAAATTGAGGAGTTGGTGTGTGGGTGTAAATAGCTAAATTAAAATGGTCCTATAATAGAGAATTGGAAAAAATATAATAATATACAAGATAAGATAAAGCAACAGGTTAAAGCAAATACCTGAAAAAAGAGCAGGTTAAAGCGAATACCTGAAAATAGAACAGGTTGGGACAAAGACCTGAAAAAGTAACAGGTTAAAGCAAATACTTGAAAAAAGAGCAGGTTAAAGCAAATACCTGTAAATAGAACAGGTTAGGACAAAGACCTGAAAAAGTAACAGGTTAAAACAAATACCTGGAAATAGAAAAGGTTAAAACAGATATCTTAAAAGAGAACAGGTTAAAACAAATTCCTGAAAAGAGAACAGGTTAAAGCAAATACCTGAAAAAGGAACAGGTTAAAAGAAATACCTGGAAATAGAACAGGTTAAAGCAAATACCTGAGAATAGAACAGGTTAAAACAAATACCTGAAAACAGAACAGGTTAAGACAAATACCTGAAAATAGAACAGGTCAGGACAAAAACCTGAAAAAATAACAGGTTAAAATAAATACCTGGGAATAGGTAAAGGTAGCTGAGTTATTTGATACCTGTGTTGATATTGAGTCCATAAGGTTGAAGTGTTTTCAGTTGATGTATCCAGTGTGACTCCTTAAGTTTGCGATGTGTATCATTGCTAGTGCAGGCTTCAATTACAATGAGTTCAACATCATTAATGCTATGATTAGGTTTGTTAAAATGGATTGCCACAGGATAGGTTTTTTTGGTTTTCACAGAGGAAACATGGTTGGCAAAGCGGAGACACAATTTGGTCTTTGTCTCCCCTACATATTGTATACCACATCTTTTACATGAGATTATATAATTATATAACATTGGGTGTGTCACACTGAGATTTAGATCTGATTGTGTAGGTGAGACCAGTACTGTGGCTTTTCACCTTCTGAGCAGGTTTGAGATACAAACATGTTTTGCATCTCGAGCGGTTACAATTAGAGCACCCCTGTGGTGATTCATGATCAGTGACGTCACCGAGCAAAAAAAAATCTAGTGATATGGACATCTAACTTAGCTTAATAGCACGGGGGATAAAAAGTGCCCCCAGAGATAGAAAATTTCAGTTCAAACACATTTTTTGCACCCATTTATAGCATAAATGATTTTTTGTTCTTGGTGGTAACTATAAAAACTAAATGACTTATAAGGAGATATTTTTCTGAAAATCCCAATAATTAAAATATGCATAATATAGGTACAGTTATAGCGCCCTCCAGCGGTCGTTTCCATGAGAACGAATGACGTCAGTATGACGACATATGACTGAACATTAATTGTACCAAGTTACATGATAATAGGTGAATGCATGATGGAGTAATGGCGAGATGTTTGATTTTCTTCCACCCCTAGTGTTAAGAATTATCAGCATAAGCTCATTATAAGGGCAAACAAATAGTGGGCCAGAACATGGTGTTAACATCTTTTTTCGTGTTTAGGACAATCAAAGCAACAACAAATATCGGTGGCGGTGGGTTATGAGGGGGTTACACGGTAAACCCCTCGAGCCCACAGACTAGAAAGTCACATATAAATTTTGCAACATAAAGAAACAAAATTGAGATTATTATTCTGACGTGTCTCTTCATTAATTGCACTGCTCTGTAGCACCTGACTTTAACAGGAAAACAAGTTAGTGGTAATGAATTTCTGTAATATGCAGTGGAAAATGGTTACGTGTAAAGTATGACGTCATACTTCTTAATTAACAAGTATACCAGTTCGAGGACAGGTTCAACCATACCAAGCTTATTGTTACTGTTGCCTCAAATGATGAGAGGTTGGTATAAAGGCACTCGTCAATAGCCAGAATGTGTCATATGAGGCGTGCACCTTCTGATGATTGGAACATCAATCGAGTTGATACAATGGAAAGCCTAAAACTTGTCCTTATCGAGGTGTTCGTTTTATGGCTGGCAATAAATATCACAATCGCAAACAAGATAAGCGTAGCTATATTTTTGCATCATAGTGCATCACTTTTTGGAAAACGTATTTTACCTGCCTTTGAAATTGCCCGTGATACCGTCTCCAACAGCGTAGATAGCGGCGAGTATGCCAACTTCACTCTGCAGTGGGTTCACTCAACAACTGGCTGCGGCTCTCCAGAGAGGATAGCCGTAGGAATTGCCGCTCAGTTGTTCTTCGAAGGGGACGTGGTTGCGTTTTTCGGACCAACCTGCAGCAGTAGCTTGCTAGCTGTGGCTGACTTAGCTACTTCGTTGAATGTTCCGTTATTCTCTGGCAGTGCTAGCTCAGATGATTTTGATGATAAAACTAGGTACCCAACCCTGACACAGACAGTTTATAAACCACGCACGATGGTTTCCTTCATAAAGGAGCTTTTTCATAAGTATCGTTGGGACTCCTATGTTTTGATACAAGATATTGGAGGCATCAATATACTTGCAGCAGAAGCCATAGATGACGGTCTACTTGAAGCAGGAATACGATCGTACATTATTCACATAAGTAATGAAGATAATTTCGATTCTGTTCTAGAAGAAGCTTCTTTAATCAGCCAAAGTAAGTAAGAAATGATACTTAATCAAACCATATTTAATCAAACCATAATATCCTGAAATAAAATAGCGAAAGAAAAACACGTAGAAAACCACCACCTACTTTGATAACTCCAGCTAGGTGTTAAAACAAAAAGAAAATGCTAGAAATAGGAGGTGGTGGGTAAGAGGATGGGATGTAGCAAATTTAGTTAGCTATTTAGCTTTGATATCTTTTGATATCGTTACCTGACAATTCCTCAACTTTGCTCCTCTTCTTTACCTGATTGTTCAACAACAACAACAACAGCAGCAGCAGCAGCAGCAGCAGCAGCAGCAGCAGCAGCAGCAGCAGCAGCAGCAGCACCAGCAGCAACAACAACAACAACAACAACAACAACAGCAACAACAACAACAACAGCAACAACAACAACAACAACAACAACAACAACAACAACAACAACAACAACAACAACAACAACAACAACAACAACAACAACAACAACAACAACAACAACAACAACAACAATAATAACAATGTTGGTTATAGTGCCATATAGTGGTGATTTGAGTAAGGTCACATTATTGCTTGTACTAAAGACAACATTTTTGCCATATTTCATGGCCAACGGATGAAGATTAAGTTATGGAGAAAATATTTTCGACCAAAATTTAGGAAAAAATACAAATAAATGGGTATAGCGCCCCCTAACGGTGACGTATGGATGTTTTTATGGCTTGAGAACGGAAACAATTTTCGAAAACTAAGAATTGTATTAAGTATTGTTCAGTTTATAACAAGGATCATTAACACCTGTGCAAAAAGTTTGCTTCTTTTTCAATTTAACATAGATATTAAACGAATCTGCAGTGCACCACATCAAACTTAAATTAACAAATAATTATCATCATTTCATTGCTTGATCTTTATTGAAAGCAAAAGACTCAGTTTGGCAGGTGCACATCCTTAGAATTGTGTTGTTTTATGGTGTTACCGTTTTTCAAAAACTGAGGTTTAAAAATAACACCAGTGATGTTAACTATTTATTATCTGGTGGTGTTCATATTAGGCGAGATGCCCGAAATTAATAACATCACGTACCTGTGTATTATTATTATTATTATTTATTTATTTTTTATACCACAGTTTTAGCAGTGTCATTCTGGACTTAGGAATCGTTCTCCGTAACCAGACACTGTGTGCTAAAAATCTAAGAATGTTGTATTATTTTACAGTCATTGTCATCTGTGCCAAAGGGTTCAACGTACGTAAGATCATGATCAGCGCCTACAATCTGGGTATGGTGTCCGGTGACTACGTCTTCTTCAGTTACCATCCCTTCAACAACACCAAATCTTTTGGGGATGACTCTTGGAAACAGGTAAGAGTAGCATCCATGGGTGCTTTTCTGGGCCTAAGGTAACTAAAACAGGGGAACAAACTCCTAGGTACGCTTTATATAAAGCAAAATACAAATGTTTTAAGGCTATATGGCCAATTCATCACCGGTCCCACGAAGTGACAGAAAGTATTCTTTACATATATTTTGGCTATATTCTTCAGATGCTACCATGTCACGAAGTTTTGAAGCTGGAAATGTGCTATTTTCTTAATTTGACTTATCAGCGAAAACAAAACTTGTGTGAAATATGAACATTTGCGTTTTCACGTTTTCCCGAAGTGACACAAACATTAGTGTGATAAAACACAGCGCGCCTTAGTTTTCCACACAGCGAGATCAATAACCGAGTCGTGGATACAGTTGTGCATTGCAACCTCGTATGTTAGAACTAAAAAAAAAAACAGCCTTGATCCTTCTGTAATAGTGTTTCTTTATTTTCCCATCGGAATCCCAATGGACATGTACGTGACATCGCAGTGAACAGTTGTTGGGCCATAACCAGTAACCAATGAAAGTACGTCTTTCGTTTTTAAATTTGAAAAATTATCATAAAGTGAACTCCGCCTTGAATTTTGGCAAATACAGAACGATTAAGGCGCGACGACGAATGGTCGTACATGTACATGTGTATGCATATCGATCCGAGTACACATCATGTTCACTGTGTGCATGTGCGCTGGGGTCGAGATCGGGTAAAATTATGAGACCAAACCGTTCCGACGCGCCTTGGTCAAGGAGGATAGCCACCGTCAGGAAAGCAATAATGGTGCGCCGCTTTATAATAAATGAAATGTTTTGCTTGGTAACGTTTTATAGTTATTATTTTCCACTATCAGGGCAGCGTTTACCCATTTCTGGCCATGACCGTCTTGCCCTCATGGTGTGCCATTATTGCCGTTTTGATGATACTTACCATTATATGCTTATACCAGAACAAACCCACAACAAAAGGTAGATAAATGTATTACAAGTAAGTATAGGCCCATTTTCATCCTGCCAATTATCTCACAGATTTTAGAAAGATGGATACACTCAGCTGTGTATTTATAGCTTGATGAAAGTAATCTGATTCCTCGCTGTCAGTCAGGGTTTAGGCCTTTACACTCACTTGAATGTACCCAACATGATTCAACCAACGAGTGGCTTTGAAGGTGTGTAAGAGAATGGAATGCATCAGTGATCATTTCTGGTTTGTATATAAAATGACTTTTTTAAGCGACCGTTTCTGTGATGACTTGCATACGTTTGTACGTAGACAATATGGCACCGCAAAAGCTCCAAACTCGGATCATTCACCGCTAGAGATGCAATAGGCGGATAGAATGGTAAGTGCTTTGCTAATGCACCAGACGCCATCTACGTTCAAACCAATGGTTAATAATAATAATAATGTGTTGACTTATATAGCGCACGTATCCACCAACTAAGTGGTGCTCAAGGCGCATTCTTTTTTTTACGTGCATTACACAACACACGGGACCTACGGCTTTACGTCCCATCCGAAGGACGAAGCAATTATGGTTAAGTACCTTGCTCAAGGACACAAGTGTCACGACCGGGGCTCGAACCCACACCCTGCTGTTGGCAACACCAGAACTTGAGTTCGGTGCGCTAGACCGCTCGGCCACGACACTCCATGGTTGCCATGGTTAAGCGGTTTAGTGCATCGGATTTGTGTTCTGATGGCTGAGTCGTCAGAATGTGGGTTCGAATCCCAACCGCGTCCATGGTACTTATGTCCTTGAGCAAGACACTTTACCATAATTGCTTCTCTTCACCCAGGGGTAAATGGGTACCTGTGAGGGCAGAGTTGGTTGTTGTTTGATTAGCCCATATGCGCCAAAATGGCAGCAATTGAGCTGTATACTCCCCAGGGAGCTGAAATGCTTTCAGGAATGATTTATGTGCCTGATGAGCAGGGGGTAATAATATATTTATAATATTATTATTATTCATGCAGTTACATTCTCATTCTCATTCACCACGATTCAACTAGATTGGTCCCCTGTCTTTATCCTATATCAAGGTTATAGACAGGTTCCAGGCGTACCATTCAAGGGGTTTCATTGGATACGTTGTCCTGAAGATCTGACGTCACGCTTCGAGGCTCATGTGCTTGCTACCAACCAAGGGCAAAGTTGGACATCGGGGAAAATATGGCGGCCGCACGGCCAGAATCTGGCGTAATTCACGCGCCTCTAGCTCAAAGCGTGACGTCAGATGTTCTACGAGGCTAAGATTCGACTTCCAGTGAATCCTCTTAACCACACTTGTAGTCGAGCACTTTATCATCTGTAGGAATACGAGTATGAGTCCAGAAAATTGTACTCGCGTACGAGTATAATACTCTAACCCTGAAGATCTGACGTCACGCTTTGAGGCTCAAGATTCAACTTTGACCTTGGTTGGTAGCTAACGCGTGAGCCTCGAAGCGTGACGTCAGATCTTCAGCACAATGTATCAAATGAAATTCCTCGAATGGTACGCCAGGAGCCTGTCTCTATCCTTGATAGGATAGAGACAGGGGACTAGTCTAATAATACTCTGCTCATAGGCTAATTGTTATAAATCTGTTGGCTCTGTGCTCTTCGTATACCTCTATAGCGGCCGGGTCGTTGCTTGAATGATTAAATAAAGTACTCACCCACTGCTGTTCACTGCTGCATTCCATCCTGTCAACCACCTCCTTCCAAATGTCATACATGTTCCAATTTTGTTGGAACACCTTGCTGGATGAGTTATCGAGTATGAGTTTGCTCTCAAAAAAGGGTTTTTATTCCAGCATTTTATTTAAACATATTTAGAGCGTAAAGAACTTTCGTCCCAGCAATAGTCGACTTGTGCTTGCGTAGATAGCGCCCCCTTTAGGCTACGGCCGGAATCAGTGCTCTTGCTATAACTCAATATGGGAAATCCGTAAACAATAAGATAGATGGGTTTAAAGGGAAATTATTTTTAATGATATTATTCCTTTTTTTTAGGATGATGAACATGATGAGAAATTGAAGATTGCGTATCAAGCTCTGATGACAATTCGTCTTTTTGAACCCAAAACTGAAGAATATCTTGCATTTCAGCACGAGATTGCTGACCGCATGTTGCGGTATTATAACTATACATTCGAACCGGGTGACGAGGTACTGTATCACTGCATGTAGGCCTAATATGTTGCTTATAAATTATGTTTCTATTATTATATATATTTATTATTATATATATTTTAGGGAGTGCATAGGTCTGTATATAGACCAAATTTATGCGCAAGTCAATGGAGTACAACTTTTCAATTCATGCGGTTACTAAATCCAATCTGTCCAAAAAAGTTTATTTTTTTAGTTACTATTATCTTTCATTGGCCTCTGGCATTCCTTCCATACACTTTATTGCGGCCCGGGTAGGTTGTAGATTTGAACCTCATAAACATCTTATGGCTGACAAGGTTGAAATAGTTTTGAACAAGTTTGATATTTCTTTATAACTTGTGATTTTGTTGAAGCTCATTTTTTTAAATTAAAACATAATCAAATGTTTGGACTGTAAACAGTAACAGTCTTGCTAAGTAACAATGTTGTACCTTCATTTTACGTTCTACCCATTTCTTATCCCATCTTGTAATTTTCGTATTCCCGATACCCAGACGAACTTCTTCGCCTCTTCTTTTCATGACGCCTTAATCTTGTACTCTCTGGCCATTAATGAGACGTTGCACGAGGGTGGTGACATCCGTGATGGTAGAGCTCTACGGACTAAGATGTGGAACCGAACCTTCCAAGGTAATTCAAAAATAATACACACAGCCATCCGAGAAAGCACTGAAGTTTTCCGATATCGGTTTGTAGCTACACACATTTACAAGGCGATAATCCTTGGTGTTGGACATGGAAATGTGGAATAATCCCATTATCCCCACCCCGCCCCGCGGCCCTATTTTGGTAAAATGATGTATCGCAACAAAAAGAGGCCATTTCGAGAAAAATGGTTTTAAAGTTTGAACAACTGCCATTTTATTTTGGAATATGGTATCGTGAATTTATCTGGTTTTTTTTAAAACTTATTTAATCACTGAAAAAATATTTGATTAATTTGCTGCAGTGGTGTATGTCAGGGATACACCACTTTACTTTATTTTCAGCTTTCTCAATAAATGTAAGTGTGACATACACCGTTTTTGTACAGTCACAAACTTAGTATTTTTAAGGCTAACATACAGAGTGTATCTTCCAAATGATTCATTTCCTGATGTTGAGAGTTTCAGAATCGTAAATAGCGCCCTCACTTTACTGGGAATGGCTTTTATCTCAAAATTAAAAAAAAACTGACTTACATCATTTTACCAAAATAGGGCCGCCCGACCCTCCCAACATTTTACAACCAGTTGATGCCACTGATAATTATACCAACGGGGGCTTTTGGTTTAATAGTTTTTCTTTTTGTTTACAATAACAATAGTTAGACACAGACTCGCCTTAAAAGTTGTTTTACAATCAATACATCTTTAAAAACAACAATTAAACAGAAAAGTGTCTATGAATTGGATATCGCCATCATTTTTTAATCATAATGGTAAAAACGAATGCATACACTATGGGGTAACCATGGTGTTAATACTACTTCACATACTTGAGTCCACATCACTTCAGAATTACTTTAGTGGGATGTCAATTGCTCTTTTTAATTTATTTAAAGGAGGGAAAAGTTGTTGAGGCAAAAACTGGATGGGCTCAGTTTTAGCGAAATGCTTCCCCTTCCACTGTTGCGAACTGTCACAGTTGCAACTTTCCATTTGCCTCGTCTTTGTTTCCGAAATAATTGACACTTGAAATTCAATAATGCTTTTAATGTAATTTCAAAGGTGTTAATATCAGATTGAATCTCACCTGAAGGTATCGGTGGTGAGGTTTATATGACGTCAGATGGCGACAGAGCTACAGTGTATTCCCTATGGGACATGACCGACGTAGAGAATGGCGTCTATGAGGTAGGAAAGAGCGGAAACCAATTGTGTAGACCTGAATCTGTGACATTTTCAAGTAGGCTAGATACCTTGCTTCCAAAATCGAAGGATTTCTGTACAAATACGGGTGTTCGAAAAAGGTTAAAATCACACACATAAGAGAGTAACGGTTGATCCATTTGATAGCTCTTTGAAAGCGGTGTTTTTGAAGCGGACACAATAATGATACAATACAGTTCTTGTCAACAAAGTAAGAGAATGGTTTAAACCATGCACGCGTCGAGGTCTTCCTATTTGTAGAGAGCAATATTGATGTGATGGAATTAACGTCCATAAATTAAAAGCAATCCATTGTTATATAGGTTACCTAATGATCCTCTGAATGTCAAGATTGGTTAAACTAAGATTTGATTGGGTGCCAAGGACGGTATAGAAAGTGATATACATCTTAATAAATTGTTTGAATGTATATACTGTGCATAATTCTTGTTTAAGTTTGGTGGTCCAAAGCTTTATTATCTAAGTTTCTGGTTTAGTTACACTATACGCGCGATTGACGATCGACCCGCCTTAGAGCTCATGCAGGATCCGCCGCCGAGGGCGCTGTTCACGACAACCCTGACCAACTTGCTAGAATGTCCAATATCGATACTGAATAATGCAATGCAATTAGTGATAAACAGTATATATTACCTGCATATGTATAGTTAATACGGCCAATAAACATTCTCACAATCTAAGACCCTTTCAACCACTGCACAAATCTGGGGGTTCAAAAACAACATGAGTGCTGTTCATATTGGACAACTTGCCCATAATGAAAACCATGGAAGAATAAAGTTGACACCATTGATTTGTTTTCCAAGGATTCGTTTACTTCTATAGGTAGTTGCAGATTATTATGGCTCTAACGGTATTGTGAAGTTTCACAAAGAAATTAAGTGGCACGGGCTCCCCCCTGGTGTAGTTCCCCGGGACACGCCTCTCTGCGGATTCCACAACGAGAACCCTGACTGTGCGCCCAAAGGTATCTTTTCTGCTGTATATAGTTGCATAACCTTACAGTTGGTTATTTTGTGGGTTGAAGAAAACCCATCTAGGTATCAAAATTGCATTGGTTCACAATAAAAGCTCAGATGTGGTCATTACCAATTTAACAAATTCTTTAAATATTAATTCAAATATACTTCGTGTAAAGATGGCAAACGTCCAAAGTGCTCTCATCTTAATACAAACACAAATTATGTTATGTCGAGTTTACATAACGTTGTCGTCCAACAATAATTATTTTTTTAGTCAAAACAAGTGTTGCAAATTGTTGCAACTCGTAGTTTTGCATGTTTTCTCGTACGAACATATGTAAATATCGATCGTTTATCCTTCTAAATGTTTATATTGTTCTAGCGAACCTACTGCATGACTCTTTTTAAACTGTTCTACATATAAGGTCCTCAGACCTTCACTTTTGCCAGACATTTTTTCTATGCATTCATATCCGCAGAGAGTAACACAACTGTACTCGTGTGTTCAATTATTGCTGCTAGCGTACTGATCATTTCTGCCGGTGGCCTTATGACTGTTTACAGGTAAATTAGGTGATAGGATTTTCCGTTCTTTTTTTTCTTCTTGTTTTCTATTTTCGTCTGTTTTTTATGTGTAGTATCAATGTTTTTTTTGTTTTCTTTTCTTTCAAAGTACAACAATATTTATTTATAATTTTTTTGATAACGTGACAAATGAGAATTTTTAAACAAATTAATGCTTGATTTGTTTGATAAAACTTTATCAAATGTATTTCACATAGTGTTCTCATCCATCCCTGACATAGAAAACATTTCCACAATTATTTCCGCTGTTGTATTATTGTTTCTTTTCTCAGAAGGATGAAGCTGAATGCGGAACTGATGAACATGTCATGGAAAATTCAATACGCAGATTTGGTATTTCCCGAAGCTGCCAAATCGATTGCATCTTCCCTGCGTTCTCTGTCAGTTGTAAGTTAGAACAATCGAATATATTTATTCAACATTAAATCATAACATTCAACATGATCCACTTTTATCTGTGTCGATAACTATCAATCTTCAGATTATACATCAACTATAAGCCATATTGTGATATCTTTCAGATTTATGTCACCAGGTGCCAGTCTGTTGATGCATTAATTGGGTCACATGATACTGCTCATTACTTTTCTTAACCAGCAGAGTTCCTTTCAATATCCAGTCTCAAGTATTTGGTATATTAACGCCATCAATAAAGACAATATTATCATCAAACGCTTTATTTTTGGATACGTGTGTAAGCTTCATATTTCAGATATTGCGTTTATAAAGACCCAGGGGCGTAAATATAGACAGTGCAGGCAGTGCGGCTGCACTGGGGCCCGTGGGGTGGTAGGGCCCGTAGAGAGAGCAGGCCATTCGACATTGTGTTGCAGAGAACGGGCCCCTGCACGCACTTCGAATCGCCACCTTGGAAGTACGTCTGTGTTCATTTCGGAGTTAGGTCGCCGCCGAGCGCCTGTTTCATTGTGTAGCCTAGATGTGTTTTTCAGATGTGGGTAAAGCCGCTGCGGGTGCAAACCAAACCATGCCTTTCATATAGATGGTTGATTAGTTGACTTGTTGACTTGATTGACCGTCTGTTTACGTTAGCGTGTCAGAGCGCTATCCATGGTTCTGATAGCGCAATAGCCTAAGTAACTAATTCGACTGTAAAATCCAACACATTGTTGGGAAATATAGGCCTACGCTTTGATGTGTGTGTGTGTGTGTGTGTGTGTGTGTGTGAACGTACACACCATTCGTTGTGGGGTCCAAAACACAATAGAACAATTGGACCCCACAAGGTAACTATAGAAAATCTTGTACCCCACAGGAGAATTATAAGGAAAAGGGATAATAGAACGAACAAAGGAATACCCCACAAATCAATGTGCGTGTGTGTGTGTGTGTGTGGTAAGTGTGTGTGTGCGTGTGTGCTTCATAACTAGTAACTAGCGTGCACTAGGGCACGTTCATAACAGCGTGCACTTGGGCCCGTCGTAACTACGCTACGCCACTGTAAAGACCCCATACGCTCAGCAGCGTGTCGCCATGCATTTCCGCAGACCCGTACCCAGGATATTGAACATGGGGAACCAGCAGTATATGGAGAGGAACAAATATTGGCTTTCCAAAGTTACATTGGTTGTCTTAGCCACAAATAAGGAGCACAGCGGTCTGCATGGAGTGAAGGGTGGGGGGGGGGGCTGCTGGTTGGTGTGTGCTGTTGGCTACATTAGCATTCAATTGTTAATGGTTTATACTAAGGCAAGATTTTTTTTTACCGCTAGTGGGCACTGAGAAAACAGTTTGGGCTAAGTACCCGATTCTTCTCAAATCGCCTATGTTATTCGATTGGTAACAATTTAATTAAATGCTGGTACTCAATGGATGGGCTGTTTATGTCAATATTTCAGACGGGCTCATTAACGGAAGTAAACAACCAGCGGCAAATATTCACAAAAGTCGCTCATTATGAGGTAGGATTCCAGTTTCTTTCCTCACACTAATTCACTCTAGAACTCCTTGCCTTTATCTTATTTCCCAACCATCTACAGGACTGTAGCCAAAAGGGGTTTGGGTTTGTTTCCAGGCACATTCAACATATTATGTTTACGTTTTGTGTTTTATGGTGATGATTAGTGATACTGTAAATACATATATTAAAACATTTCCCATTCCGAGTAACCAACTGAATACATTAATAATAGTATAAAAGACAGAACAGAGGATCAGTAGCTAGTCTAGTCAACGTTTGGTATCCAGATGTTCGCACAATATGTTAACGTGAAGTTGTATTGTGAAACTATTAAAAGTAGATCGTCGAAGTCAGTGTAATGTTTGGTATATAGCGGTGTTCATTATAGCGGTATTATGCTGTTATATGTCAACATAATATGAATACAAGTTTGATTTGTATACGTGGTACACCATTTAGTCATGCCATGGGTTCACTAGATGCTTTAAAATTGTTGTGATGTACCAATTCTACCATTAGGGTCGACTGGTTGCTCTGAAGCCTATTACGAACAGTAAACTAGACTTGACAAGGACTGTGCTCAAGGAGTTTAGAAATGTAAGTACATGAAAATAATTTGTCTAAATCGCACTTACTTTTCAAGAAATATCTTTAATATAATCATTATTGCGAGAATAATTTTTTTAAATGATGCTAACTCCATCCTAACGCTAACCACTAACCCCATCCTTATCCTAACCACCAAACCCTATCCCAACCCTAACCTCTAACCCCATCCTTACCCTAACTACCTAACCCCATCCTAACCCTAACCACTAACCCCATCCTTACTCTAACCACCTAACCCCATCCTAACCCTTACCACTAACCCCATACTAAACCTAACCACTAACCCCATCCTTACCCTAACCACTTATCCCATCCTATACTGAACCATTACCCCGTCCTAACCCCATTCTTACCCTTACTACTAACCCCATCTTAACGCTAACCACTACAACCCCATCCTAAACCTAACCACTATCCCATACTAACACTAACCACTTACACCACATCCATACCCTAACCACTAAACCATTCTAGCCCTAACCACTAAATCCTTCCTAACCCCAAGCAACTACTAACCCTTACCACTGATCCCATCCTAACCACTAACCCCATCCTAAACCTAATCACTAACCCATACAAACCCTTTCCTAACCTGAACCATTAACCCCATCCTAACCCGAACCACTAAACTCATTCTAATCCTGACCACTAAATCCTTCCTAACCGTAACCACTAACACCATCCTAGTCTTAACCATTAACTCAATCGTAACCCTATCCATCAACCCCATACTAACCATCCTTAACCCTATTAGTTATGGTTTCATATTATATTGTGTTTTGAACGGCAGCTGCGACGTCTTGAGCACAGCAACATCGTCCGATTTGTGGGTGCATGTACTGATGGACCAGAGGGTTGCAAGTATACCATTATTACGGAATATTGCCCCAAAGGAAGTCTGCAGGTAAAAACACTGTGACTGAAGTTCACCAGACTCAAATAGAGTTTGATCGGATTTGATTTGAACTACTGTAAGCTGTTTTATAAAAGTACTTCTAATATAATTAATGAACCCACGTTTGCGAGTGGCATTGTGGCCAACGACGCACCCAGGATTTTGTCTTTGGGGGGGCTCAAAGAAAACTCACTCACAAATCAACTAGGATGTACGTAAATAATGTATGTAATTTAGGGTTGTATGTGTGTATAATGTATGAATGGATCTTCCCATTAGGAACTCGGTAACCTCCCATATGAAGAGGCATCAATGGCAAGAAAATGGCAAGAGCCAATCTAACTCACACACCAACATTAGTGTATCGTCTATAATTACGAACTGCACAAATCAATCAATTGTGATTCAGTAACTAGACGACAATAGTTTATAATTATAGGCATTGTGAAATCAGCGGTCAGCCTGGGATTCCGAACTCACAACCTTGTGATTGCAAGACGGGCAGTCTAACCACTTGACCACGGTGCCGTTAGTATAAAAGAGAGCAATGTTTAACCCCTATAAAATTGTCCCAGTAGAGACATATATTTTTGGCAGATGTACACTTTACTTAACAAATCTATAGTGAGGCAATGGCAATATAATTATATAGTGAGGCAATATTAAATTAAAAAGTCCAATCTTGTCCACTTGACCACGTTGCCGTTAGTATAATAGAGAGCAATGTTTAACCCTATAAAATTGTCCCAGTAGAGACATGGATTTGTTTTTGACAGATGTACACTTTACTTAATAAATCTATAGTGAGGCAATGGCAATAATTGTATAGTGAGGCAGTATTACATTGAAAAGTCCAATCTACGACGTTTTAGTGCCATTCGATTGATGACGTCATCGATGTCCACATCTATTGCTCTGTGTATAGACATCAGAGCAAGGCCTGTCAGACGCTGGTTGCCCATGATTGACCTCAAGTAGGATTTAAGGCGACGAAGGGTACTGAAGGTGCGTTCTGCAGTAGCTGAGGTAGCAGGGATGACTGCAAATATCGTGATAAGTGCGTGTATATTCGGGTACAGGTCCGCCAATCCTGGCACTGAAGTCAGAGTCTCTGTAGGTGTAGATGGTACATTACCGACAGCATTTTTCCACAGCGCACACCACATATCAAACTCGCCTCTCACTGTACTTCCAATTTATTATACTTACCGATGAAGCCAATCTCTGGAGTCTTGATTGCGATTTTTTACTGCTCTCTCTTGATGAAAATGAACTTGAGTGTACATTGTCGGCAAAATTTTATGCTTTAAATAATAGCGGAGTGCGGACGTTGGTCAAGAGATCATTCCGGGCGGTGCTACCTATACTTTCCATCAATGGACGGCAATTGATGGACGGCAAATTCCGTGAACAAGTGGGCGGCAAACCCAGATCCTAAAACGGTGTCACATATTTTATATCATATTACTGCTAAAAATAAAACCCTAACCTGGGCATGTATGTATTTTGTAATTACTTTTTCCTTACACTTATCCGGCATTCCCCTTCAAAAGAGAAAACACTTAATTGAAAAATGCCGGAACCACGTAAAATATATTTTAGCCCGGACAAATTGGCACGTTGGTTTCAACTTGCAAATGATAAATGTTATTGTTGCAAGTTTAAACGATTATAGTGAGATTTCATGAGGCATCATAATAAAATTTAAATAATTTTGGCAGAAAGAACAAAATGCGAGTGGCATAAGATGAAAAGAAATCCACCTTGCCGCCGGGCCGGGGGGGAAAAACACATTTGCAACTTTTCTCTCCCCCCCCCTCTCTCTTTCTCTCCTTTTCCCCTTTTTCCCTGCCTTTTTTTTTTCGGGGACCCTCTTTGGGGGGGGGGGGGGGCTCAAGCCCCCGAGCCCCTCCCTTGGGTGCGCCGTTGATTGTGGCATAAAATGGTATACACGTTCGTCTGCTACCCAGTAACTGGCATGATTTCTTTTTCTCTTAGGATCTTCTGGAGAATGAAGCTCTTAATTTGGACTTGGATTTCAAGAGTTCCCTCCTGATAGATGTTATCCAGGTATTATAAATAAATGTATTTATTGTCAACGTTACTGCTACAGCTCATCCATCTAAAATAACTATTTCTATTTTCAGGAATGACAAATTTAACTTGTCAAATTTACCAAAACAGATTGGTTCAACAAAAAGGCTGGATTGGTTTTAATGTACCTGCTTATCGGTTATAAAACTTGTTTCCATTTCCAACGGAATGACATGGCTATATATCACATTAAAAATGTGTGAAACTGTCAACAAGTGAAAATATTTTAATTATTTTTTCAGCCTTGCTCATTGACATGTTTTGTGTACAATGTTCGTGTATCGCTAACAAAACATTAGATCACGCTTGGTAGGGGTATAACTTTTCTTCAGTATGTAAATTCTCACCATAATGCCTAAATGCCGAATAGCATTTTAGGGGATGGGTGACAGTGGGTGCATTCCATTATGGCGTCCTCAAGTAAATCGAAGTCAGACACGTCTACTCGATGGACCCCAAAAAATTACTTTCTCGAACGATCACTCACTCTGTAGCATTCAGTATTTCATGGGACATCCTGATTAGAATTACTGTTATTGCACTCTGCACTGATTTAGGGGTGAAAATTTACGTCAAATGTGATGACATTCCCACACTTAAAAACAAAATGGCTGCCATTCAGAAAGCATTAAAAGTGACGTCATGGTACGTCACTAACCCGGGTCAGCCCTAATTACCTTGTTTCGAGACTGAGATGGGGTAGTTGAGCTATTAATGAGGCTGACCCGTGTACATTACGTCCTAAGCTCGATGGAAGCTGAACCGGGATGACTCAGCGAAGCGTATGTATCCAATGTAGCCAGTCAGGGGATGATGACACCATTCTGCATGTGAACTTAATTCGTTATCTGGCTATCAATACCCTTTTCGAGTTTCCTATTCACCTAAAGTTCATGGGCGTATCATTAATTAAAGGGAAGGTACAACATTGGGTGTTACCAGATTATCAAATTAACGACATATTTTCTGAAAGGTTACTTGGTTTAAGTACCAACTTAAAGTGGTACAGGTAGGGATGTTAGACTCAAAATTCAAATTCCTTGTTTCTGTACTAAACTCATATTGATTGAAAGGGCAAAAAATATCAAACTTAATAAAACAATTAAACAAACTGATGAAACGGTTAAAAAGTTACAGATTTTTAAGTAATTAATATTCAGGATCCTTCCTGAAAAAGTACATTGGAACTTTACTGTATAAGCGTGGCACCGTGATGAGTAAAACGTAAACCGATTCTTGTGTACTTTGTTTTCTATTTTAATTTGTAATATCTCCAAATCCATTCATATTAATACAACACTGAAATTTTAAAGGCTGAACATCGATCCTTCACAAATGTTTGTGTTTTGTCCTGTAAGGGTTTATATAAAATATTATTCTTCGGTGATTTTAAAAAAATATTCTGCCATATTTCACGAGTCCATTACAGTTGGAGTAAGTTCAATAGGCGGAACAGCCAAATGGACTAAGACGGGTGACCCTTCCAATCACTGAGTGTGTTACGGATCACGTGATGGATTTCCTGCTATTCCCGGTAAAACTCCCCGTACACAGTTTTTAAATCACAATGTCAACGTCAAACATGTCAAACATTTCTATTTAAACACGTTATTTCTCACATCTGCTGTCAAATCCCCGGCTTAATATCGGCCACGCTCCGGCAAAATCAAAACAGGGTCCCACAAAAATGCGTCAATCAAAAGGTGATCCCGATTAATTATTGATCTTAAACTTGGTGAAAATGTACAAAAGATATTTATAAGTGTTCGTGTAACACGATCAGTTCGAAAAATTGCGAAAACTTGAAATATTAGGCAAATCGCGATATGTGTTATTTAAGGGAAAATGTGATTTTCTTTGTTGTATCTAGGGTTTGCACTTTCTTCATCACCGCAATGAGATTGGTATCCATGGCAGGATGCGCTCATCCAACTGTGTGGTAGACAGCCGTTTTGTGATCAAGCTGACTGACTTCGGTCTTCATGCATACAGGGATCTTCAATCAGTAGAGACGAACGAACAGGCCCAGTTGAAAAGTATTTAAAATTACTATTCATTACTAAATAAAGCCTCTAGATTCTTAGAAGCTCGTGGAGTATGTAGCATGGGTGGATCCAGAACATTTTACGGGGGGGGGGGGGAGCTGAGAATCAAAAACAATTATTTTTCAGTACTACAAAAATTACAATGAAATAATCAAAGGGAGAGAAAAACAAAGCACAGTGAGGGGGAAATGAGAGTGCGTTCTCTTCTCCCCTCCCCTCCCCCCCCCCTCTCTCTCTCTCCCTTTTCTCTCCTTTTAAATTTTTTTTAAAAATTATTTTTTTAACGATTTTAGGGGGGGAGGGTGGCTACAGCCCCCTTAGACCCCCCTCCCCCCCGGATCCGCCAATGCGTAGAGGAAACACAGAATCTAGTTTAAAATCAGGGTCGGTCTTTCAAAAATCAAGTCAGCTATCAAGTTTGGTTAATTCATGTCATTTTTTCAAGGAGAACAATATTTTGTCAACTATTCTAATTTCCAAAGATTTATCTGAAAAAAATTTGTTTTGCTCGGACACATATATTTTCACACCATAATGTAATTTTACAGAAATGCTGTGGAAAGCCCCAGAGCAGCTAAGAAACCCAACTGAGAAGCCGATGAAAGAGGGCGATATTTATGCCGTTGGGATCATTATGCAGGAGGTTGTGATGAGAGAGGCACCATTTGAGCATGAATGCAAAGATAACGAGAATGTCAAAGGTGAGAGGCAATGGGTCATGGGAGATGAATGAATAATGTGGAAAAGGAGATTCTGGACAATATCATCACGATGAGAGCAGACTTCTGATAGGTCACTGTCGCGCGCTGGCCAAGGTAACAGGGTGCGATAATATCATATTACCTTGGCTGATGCTTAAATATCATTATCTTTCAGCCACTGGCTCATTAATTATGTGTCAGCCACAGTAATAATAATAATAAATAAATAAATAATAAATCAAACAAAATTGGAACAAAATTACCCAAAATGTTCGTTAAGCTCCCTCTAAGTGACGTGACATTGTTGCTTGTACTGAAGATAACATTTGTGCCAAATTTCAATGGATGGAAATTGAGGAAATTATGAGGAAAATACAATTTTTTTTTACCAAAAAGGAGGAAACAGATAAATGGTATAGTGCTACGGCGGCACCCAACCGGTGACCTATGGCCTCATTCGATAGATCATGTCGAACTGAACATGCATACGAAATACAGAAATCCCTGAGAACGAAAAAAGGCTTGATATGGTTAATGTTCACAACATTTTCACCCCTCCCTTATTGCACCTTATGCCCCCTATTCAAGACACTGTATCTGCCCCTGGTATATAACCTGTATAACAAGTTGCGTGTACGTTGACATTGGATAGATAGCCTACTGTAAATGCTCAGTTAATAACTTAACGGTTAACCTAACAGCTCTTATTTTGTTGCAGCCATTATTGAGAAGATTGCAGCGCATTCTACTCGGCCGTTTCGACCTCACGTCCCAACCGAAGCCTGTAGTCCAGAAATGCACGCCATCATGGCAAGATGTTGGCATGAGACCCCCGAAGAACGCCCCACTGTGAATGAGTTGATGTCCAAAATGAAGAAAATATTCAAGTATGCTATGTATAATATATAATATTTTTTAAACACCCAACACAAACTAAGAACAATTAATTCAAGACAATTAAAGGCACAACACTGGTAATGTTAGCAAAACTATTTCTACGGATAAGCTTACTTTCTCTGGATCACGATATAACTAGTAACTTAAAAAGAAAATAAATAAATAAAAAAGAAGACGACTTTTAATTTCTTTGTGTGTTAATCTTCATTTAAGCAACGTTTCCCCCAACGTAACTATCTTTTCTTCCTTCCCTTTTCTATTGTTCATACTGTAATTCTTCTAGTAGTTTGTTTTACCTCTTTCCATCATTATTATTTTATGTATGCTTTTGGACGAATAAGAAAAAGAATAATGAAAGCATTTCACACTGATTCATTTCTCAAGTACTTTTACCAACTTCACATCGAGGTAACTTCCCTGATATATTATTGTGTCATATTATAATCAGTTTATTACAAATACTATGGTTTTCAAGTTCAGAATATTGCATTTGGCGCAAAGCCTACTCAAGCCTGAAGTGTTTATATATTTAGACCCTCACACTAGTGCGACGATTGTTTTACAATTTGAACATTAATTGTGCTGCTATGATTTCCAATCAGGAATGTATCTGGTGGCATCATGGATAACCTGCTGACTCGTATGGAGTTGTACGCCAATAACCTGGAGGGAATTGTGCAGGAGAGAACCGCGGCCTTCCTGGAAGAGAAAAAACGAGCAGAGACTCTCCTCTATGAAGTCTTGCCAAAGTAATTTCTTTAATATTCATTTGGACTAAATACAAAATAAATGCACTGATTTTGGAAACTTAAGAATGTATGTTGAAAACCCAACCTGTAGAATATTTAATGCATCTTTGTTTTTCACTAATGCTTAAATGTTTCTACCAATACTCATGGTTGTATAGGTCTGTTGCCGACCAGCTTAAAGTTGGGTCCACCGTCCTCCCAGAGACCTATGACGGTGTGACGATCTTCTTCAGTGATATTGTTGGATTCACTGGGCTGTCTTCAGACAGTACCCCCATGCAGGTAAAGATAAATGTGGATCATCATGAGAACATATTCTTTTGAATGACCCTTAATTCTTAAATTATAAACCTCAAATGATTGTTTAATTGGAAACCTGTGGCAACACATCGTAGAGCAAATAATTGACTAACACTGAGGGTGGATTCGAGGATGTTTAATATCATTACTTCTTTACCAGGAATGTTTTGAGAATGAGTTGAAATTAACTGCTGGCTGTATGACGAAAACAACAAAAATGTTACACTATAACGTGAATAATGTTATTTGACAGTAAATAAATTTGCAACACGACTGTACGGAAAACACACAACGTATTACGCAACCGCTTACGAACAGGATACACGTAAGCATAATTATCTTGAGGTGAGGTCTCTGTGCGGGTTATACTGCTTATTGAATCAATGAGACATTGGGAAGGCACAGTGGTGCTACTAAACATATCCTGTCCCCAGGTACAAATTTAGACTTGCCAACATAACACTTTGTGCTAATGCTTTATGTTCCTTTTTGTCGTTTTATTTTGTTTGTACTTGTTTTTAATCTCTTGGATTGATTTTTATTTTGGCTTTTTATATTATATTATATTTTATATTGTTTGATTATGTTTGGCAGCATTATGGAGAGCCACTAGATTGTGATTTGGTTCGCATTTTGGTAATCCTACAGGGGTGCTGTCAACATTTTGTCATGTTTACCTTATTTTCATCATGTATATGTATTTAATTTTTTTCTCTAATTGTTTTTTTGCCATTGTATTTGTGATTGTTTCTGCCCTGTGAAATAATAAATGAAATGAAATGAAATGAAAATTATAACCAGTGGCGTAACTAGGGTCCAATTTTCAAGGGGTACTAAGGGTTGCACCACTTTTTCTAGGGGGGCATGTCAATACTTGAATCCTGCAGTCTCAAATAGCGACCTATTTTTTCAAAATTCTGAATGGGGGCACCCGGGGGGAGGACCTCAGCTGGAGGGGGGGCACGTCCCCCCGTGCTCCCCCCGTGCCCCCCCCCCCATAGTTACGCCACTGATTATACTGCACAATGGTGCTGAGTTTCCACTATTTGGTTGTAGACACAGGTGTATTGGCATGCCACAATTACGTTGATATGCCACTCTTCGGTTGTTGATATAGGTCCTTAATTAGGACAACACAGTGGTGCTTGAGCAGAAACGAAAAATACATAAGGTATAACATCCAATTATAATGTCCTATACTTGAATAGGTGAAGGCTTAACCAAAACATAATAATTATGTAGATGTTTAGTTGAGAATCAAGTATATATCAGTGTTGTAAATTATTACAAATAAGTACCATAAAGTTTCGTGCAATATCCAATAATTGTCTTATTTTAAACATTTTTCTACAAGGTTGTGGCGTTGTTGAATGACCTGTATACTTGTTTTGATGAGATTATCGGCCACTTTGACGTGTACAAGGTGAGTAGAGGGCCATACAATTATCATGTCTGTTTTTTTCTTCTGTTTTTCCATGCCTTAATTAAGATATGAACATTGATGTATGATGCTCTAACTGTACAGTCATCTTATTCTGCGGGTTGGTTCAGTTGGGTGCACTTGGAGGAACCAGTAGTTTTCAGGGGGCCGCTTGTGAGCCACACTTTGATATCTTATTGATACAAAGACGGAACAACAACCCAGGACAGAGGGGGCACATTTAAATGTTTGTACACGGCTTCCCTGGATTTTTGAATACTTTTATACTCTCTCTGTGACTTAATATAAAACCATTAAAGACACAGTGTCGTCACGAGCAGAGCTGACCTTCAACTGGGCATGGAATATGTGTACAAAAAGTGACTGAAAAGAACTGGCTCATTTATGCAGCAGCAACAGTAGTATGACCTTATCATTTGGGATACTATTTACAGTCACTGAGTTAATCTAAAACTAGCACTCCAATTCCATGCCCTGTTGATCCTGACGATATTGTCTACTTAAACCATCAAGTATATAACTTAAATGGAAATAGGAAGATGCATTGACTCAGGGTCGCATCAGTGAATGACATTTAATGCAAAACCCAATGCATATTCCAGCATTTATTTTTAATTTTGAGCTGTAACACACAACTGATACCACAATTTGAGGTTCAATTCTGTGCTGGGATGATTATGGTGTGTGTCAATCAGCAAGACAATTTTGTATTTGCTTCTCTCAAACCAGGACTAAATGGGCACCAGCATGCACGGATTACCGCACGGGCAAACTGGGCACGTGCCCCGGGCCCAGGAGCCAATAGGGGCCCTTGGTTTTCAAAAAAAAAAAAAAAAGCATAGTACTAGTAGTATTATGCGCGTGTATGGGCCCGTGGTGAATTTGTGCCCAGGGCCTGTGCTCATGATGATCCGTCCATGGGCACCAGTATAAGGATTCGTCATGTCATACAATCACCACCACCACTTGTTACACCGCAACAAATTGTCATTCATCATGAGATGTTGACATTGCAAAATAACTGTTTGTTTTAATATCCTTAATTCATTTCTAGGTTGAGACAATTGGAGATGCTTACATGGTTGTGTCAGGGCTGCCGATCCGCAATGGTAACGCCCACGCACGGGAAATCGCTGGTATGTCTCTTGCTTTGCTAGATGCTGTGGGTTCGTTTAAGGTGCGCCACAGGCAGGAGTGGAAACTTCGACTTCGAGCTGGGGTACACTCGGGTAAATATTACCAATGAGTGTTTAGGCGTTATTTGTGCTTAAGAGTTAGGCCACCTACAACACTATTGCTGATTTAGGCGAGCGGTCCCATTAGGGCCCATTGAGCAGTCGTTAAACTACTGAAAGACATTCAACAGTCCAATGATTGAGAGGATAGTTTTGTCAATGGTTGTCAATGCTTTGTCACAGCATACTGATCGAAACGTCAAGTTGTAACCTCTAGTTCTTTTCAGAACTAATTACTACTCAATAGAGAACGTCACATGGTGTCACCGAAAGGGCTATTAAGGGATTACTGCGTATTGTGTAGGGAGGATTAGTGAATGATTAATAGTGGCAGTGCCATTGATGTTCCAGACTATAGTAGCTGTTTTGTGGGTATTAAGACTGTCAGTTATCACTTCTTTTGTCTACTTCCAGAAGCTGTTCCATGCAGAACCATTGCTTTCAAATCTGAATTGCTTTCAAAAACGAATGAAGCCAGCTAAATGAATAGTTTGGGCCAATAGTTAACGATTGCTTAATGGGCCCTGGGACCTTACAAATGTAGAATGTATTTATATTGATGAAAATGTATTTGCTCAAAAACTTGTTAGCTTTTCGAATTTTTACCTTTTTGGAATTTAAAAAGCCCTCCCAATATATTGTAACATTGCAGGACCGTGTGTGGCTGGAGTTGTTGGTCTTAAGATGCCTCGATATTGTCTGTTTGGTGATACTGTGAATACAGCGTCTAGGATGGAGTCTAATGGAGAAGGTATTACAGTCAACTAAATTGATTATTTTGAAACTGCAGGTTTGACTGCATCGCACAGTAAATACAAATAGTAATTTTGTGTTTAATCTCCGCGAGTTTATACCGTCTCCTAATGTCAGTCTTATTTTCTTTACATGTTATGACTTAGCTCTCAAAGTTCACATCAGCAGCTCGACCAGGAACATTCTTCAAGAGTTTAATGAATTCCTCATTCAAGATCGTGGGGAAATTGAAATGAAGGTATGCAATCCTTATAGTGATTTATAGCTAAACTATTGATTAAAGTAAAATAGTATTGGTAATCTTGATTACACACTAAATGCAAATAATTAGACAAAATATGCATACAATACCTGGCACATAAAGCCAGTATACACATTTGTTAATTTGTTTTATGAGAATCGAGATAATGGATAAACAATAACCTGTGAAAGTTTAAGCCTATTTCACTGTGCCTTTAACGACTTTAGAAAATGTGAAAATAGTCCAAGGACGAAGTTTCACTAATAGATGTTTTTATAATATCATCAACTTTACACCAAGTTTATTGTCAGAGGCCGACATCTGATAAAATAATTTCCAGTTTAATCTCAGTAATTTAATAATTGATGTGTAGAATCAGAGATTGCGACATGCACTGTAAAAATGGTGTTTAAAATTTAAACACATTTCTAAAAACTTAGCTTGTATTCACTTTTTCACATGCTTAACCTAAAACATGTTTAGACTGTGCTTTTCTGTGATGTGTGTTTGAATGCTAAAAACCATATGAACAGGTGTCAAAAAGCTAAGCACTTTTAGCATTGTGACATGTACAGAGGATGGCCGTTTAGCATTTAAACGCATTCCTGAACGCATTCCTAAACGCGTTTATTTTGCCGGTGTTTAAATTCTAAACACTTTTTGTTACAGTGTCGTAGGTAGGCCAGTATTTTTTTATTATTTGTTTTTAACAATTGCAGTATATGCATATCAAGCATAGCAAGTTACTTCCGCTTACCAGAAACGAATTTAACACAACAATATTTAAATAATTACTAGAAACTATTAAGATTTATTCACATGGGGGAATTTCTATATTACTTCAAATGCAGACATAATGTAAAGCGAGTTTACACTATGGATAATCACCCGGAAACTTTTAAAGCTTTTACTTGGTAATATAATTGTAATGAAACTAAACATCCTGACAATTTATTCCGTAAGAAAATACAAGTTCAATTCTGAAACCACATTAGAATACAAACAAAGACATCTGAATGAACTTTCACTACTTTCTTTCCGTTAACGACTTATGGAAACTTTCCCGGGTTGGTTATTATAAATATAGCTTCATTCTTTTAAAGTATGGATGCATTTACAGACATTTTACCAAAAGTGTACTCTTTCAGCCTTCGTATTAAAAGTGTATATTCATAATGAACTTTATAATCAAGAACTCTATTATTTTTACAGGGTAAAGGAAAACAAAGGACGTACTGGCTGGTTGGACGAAAGGACTGAAACGTACTCCTCTTATATAATTGTACAAATTAAGGAGAACAATGTTTGCTTCATCAAGAAATGTATTAATTTTAATTAAATGATAGCGCGCGCAGTTCACGTAACCAAAACTCTATAATGACATAGTTGTTTATCGCAGTTCACGTAATCAAAACTCTATGATGACATAGTTGTTTATCGCAGTTCACGTAATCAAAACTCTATAATGACATAGTTGTTAAAAAGTGTTTTTAACACAAAATAGTTATCTTAAAATCACTGTAGTAATCTAACTTGGTATGCCGGTACTAAAAACCAAATTATAAATAAATGGAAATTTTAGAAATTATAGTTTAAACACAAAACACTTAGAATAATTGATGTTAAATGTTAGGCAAAAAAAAAAGTCTCTGGTTTCTGGTCATAAGGGGTGTCGTGGCCGAGCGGTCTAGTGCATCGGTCTCAAGTTCTGGTGTTGTCAGAATGTGGGTTCGAATCCCGGCCTGGCCAGTCACGGCGCTTGTGTCCCTAAGCAAGACACTTAACCACAATTGCTTCGTCCTTCGGATGGAACGTTAAGCCGTAGGTCCCGTGTACTAGATTAAGTAATGCACGTAAAAGAACCCAGAACACTTATCGTGGAAGAGTATGGGTTTACCCCGGTGTTTCTGGTTCACATAGCAAGCGCCCTTGTTTACAGGTTTCCTCAGGCTACCGAGCTACAGTGCTTAAGTGTGCTTTTGAGACATCCTAGGTTTCATTACCAGAAATGTATAAGAATAATATGTCGGCTTTACCGGTGTGTGTTTTTTATTTTTTATTTTTATTTTTTTAATTTTTTATTTTTTATTAAACAATTTTTTTTTTTTGGCCAACCAGTGAAATACGTGATACATTGTACATACCCCTATGTGAAAAAGTCGTTTAAAACACAGCGCGGCAGAATGCCAATGGATCCAGCAATTAAACCAAAAAAATTATAACAAATATGTTGACGCGCGGATCTGATGCGACGCGCGCGAAGACCAGAAACCGGAGACTTCTTGTTTTGGCCTGAAGTCTTTATTGTGGATAAATCGCTCTATTTACTACTTAATTAGGGTGCTTTGTATGCAACAGCTGCTGTGACAAGGAAATTGTCATAGCACTGGTGATAACGTTAGCTTGTTGTACATGTTTCTGTTAGGCCTACATCAAATTTTAACGGTTTTATCAGGACAACAGTTTTGAAATGGTACCGCGAAATAGAATTCATATTTCAATGTTACCATGTTATTGTAAACTGTACAGAAAAAAGGTAAATGGTTTGGGACCGGCGAAAACATTTTCACTGGCAAGTTTGAGTGCATATTCAGCGGCCACCACATGGCTACCGTGTGTACAGAGTGGAACGATGTGTATCAGATTAAATAATGTGGGCATAACTACTGTGGGCCGAGTAAGTACAACATTTATACTGTATAATTTTTATCTTTTTCTTTTCTAAAACACCAATAGTGAATACGAATGCACTGTAAGAACGTATACTTTGCAGGGATCCGCATAACGAACAAGGTCACAGTTTAAAGGGAGATTACACTTAATAACACAATTACCAGAAGTTAACATATTTCCTCCAAACCTATCTTATATTTGTCACCGATGGTTGGGGTTGGGAATCGGCGTGCGAAGGTTCCCATTTTGTTGGTTGGAGTTTTACATTATTTTTTATTCAGACCTATTGGCGGGGGCCCATTTTAAATCAACTATTTGTTATTTGATCCATGTTGGATCTCCCAAATCGTTAACATATCAAAGCTACTGATGGGGGCCTCGCCCTCTGGACCCCTCAAAGTTGTATTACCCCCTCCCCACACCGAACCCCAGCTAAGCTACAATTCTCGCTTGTAAGTGCTCAAATCCCCGAAAAATTCCTGCTAGACTATGGGATAAACAGTGAAATTGTTTCAAACTGTGATACCCTCTTTTGGACCACGAAATGTGGATGTATAATTGAGGAAATAAATATAAAAATGTCAAAACACGATGTTGCTTGTTATATAATTTGCACATTATCTCTAAATCTATTTGAATTTGACGACAATTTCGTGATTAGAAAGCTCTGAAATATACGCATTACGTCATCGTCGAGACCCAAAATCCACCAATGAAATTCAGTGTTGATCAGCCTCGTTCATATATTCCGAAAATAATGTGTGGTAAATACAAGCAAACATGGCGGCATCGCTTGAAATTCAGCCCAGTTTTTGCTGCATGCATGTTTATGAAGACGAAACTGGGAATATTATAACGCCGACCATTTAAAATGTAAAATCAAACTTTTTATGTTTTAGAATATCATTCAGATGGATTTGCTGTAAATAAATCTTATAATAACTTATAAAGAATAAAGACTTTGCATTTTATTAATTTACCTATATGATAGATCAGGACCAGGCATTTTTTTATTTGGGGGGTGGGGGTCATAAAGCACCCGTCTGTATGTTCCAAAGTCACTGATTTTCATGAAACTTGGCAAGAATGTTCCTTCCAGCAAAACCTACATGGCGACGTAAAAATAATTTCCAAAAGTCACCACTAGAAGGTGTGTTTAAGTGTTTTTGCCCAAAAAGCGTATTTCTGTAATATTTTTTGTATTCTTTGGCAAATTTTCATAAAGCTTGGCAAATAAAAACAAAAATATCATCGGATTTCCCCTGGGGTCATTGTTTGGGTGCTGTCATCCATTATTTCCCCAATTTGAGGCGAAAAACGATAATATACGTTTTTGTCATTTGAAAATCAACATGGCTGTCAGCTTTTTGGGGCCTGGAATGCATTTCTGAGGATGAAGTGACATTTCTATATCCTTCCTTGGCATGAAGAGTAAGAAGCTTTCGTTGAGAAACTCAATACGTTTTACCCCAACATTACAGAATAAAAAGACAAAATCCAAGAAGGCCATCGGATATGATAATGTGACAAATACCCATCACATTTCTTTAACAATTTGTTTTTTAAATTAAAATAAAATGCAAAAGAATACACTTAGGGGGCATATTTTGCGCCCCCCCCCCCCCAATATTAAAGTAATAATTAATATCTTTAAAATGTGCAATTTTACGACTTGGCAATAATCATAATTAGATTCAGCACCATTGAAACCCCTTATGTTCCAATTTTTATGTGGTCCTGTGATGGGGATCACGAAATTTAAAATAAAAATAAAAATAGGTCTCATGTCTGGTCAAGCGCGTGTATCCACTGGACTAAAATATCAGTTGAATAGGTTTATCCTTATTTGAATTGTTACCAGTGCATATGTAAAACTGATCTCTGACAATCCAGCGGGCTTTTTGTTTGTAGTTTGTCAATTCTGAAAGCTGGGGATATCAGCATTGCATTCAGAGCCAAACAAATCGTGGAATTATGATAGTTAGTAAAAAAGGATCATGCTTTGTAGCCTTCAGCGTATGGCTGGTAAATAGTTTGTTAAAGCTACAATTGTTTATTAACAAATATAATCAGAATATGTATTCAGTGTTCATTTAATAAAAGATACCAGCTGAGAAAAAATACAAAGATTAATAAAGGATTAGTATTCCTGCTAATGTTTTCCCCCAAATTGAGGCGGTGGACCAACCGCCTCTCGATTCCTCGAAACCTATTCTGCACATTGTCATAAATGTACCGAAACCTTTTTGTTTATTTTTGTATTGAGTGTGTATTTCTTTGTCTTTGTTGACTGTGGACACTATTTCGCTTTTTTCTTATCTTAATTGTTGAAATTCTTGATATGCCACAAAGCCACGGTGAAGTAGAACGCTTCTGCAAAATGTGACATGGCGGTTATAGGACGATACAACATTGGTAATGTTGGCAAAACTGCTTCTATGAGTGTGCTTACTTTGAATCCAAATCTAGGCTGTAGACCAATCAAGACCACGAAACCCCTTCATCACATTGACACTGTTACATTTCTCTCTTCTTGCCTTAAGGGTTTGCTTCTTTGTTTATGTTGTCCATGGATAATATGCACTCTGCCGTCAGCACCTACTTTCCCTTATTCATACAAAATGTGTGTGACAGAAATTTTAAGAAATCCTTGATATCTCACAAGGATAAAGCTTCTTCAAATATATTTACGAACAAAATTAATATATTCACTAGCAATTTCAAATATATTCACGAGCAAATTCAAACATTGTCTCCCATGGGCACCTTTGAAACAGTGCTACATTGAAAGGACTTCACAGGTTAAACAAGGAATAATTTAACAATATATTTCGCACTTTCGCAAAGCCGGGCATGTAATGATTGGAATAATGTCAAGAGTTAAAACATACGCATTTTTTATGCTTTGAGATTCAGAAACGGCAGACTCGTTATGTTTGATGGTTCTCATATTAGAATGAGACAACATTATACGAATCTAGCCGCACTTCCACATACACTAATAGACAATTAAAATAATTAGCCTTTAGCAAAGGAAGTTCAACATTGATAACTCTACGAGTTATATCATAAAGCCACGAGGAAGTATAAAGGTTCTACAAATGTGATGTGGCTTATTGACCAGAATAATTTATTGAAAAGGGCATTTGATTATTCTTTTGAAATAGGATCACGAAAAAACATAAGGGCTTGAGAATAACCCGTGAAGTCCCCATGGTTCTCCCTGAACCATATTAACCCGTGAAGTCCCCATGGTTCTCCCTGAACCATATTTCTCACTTAGCGACAGTAGAGAAAAACGAGTTGCCCAAAATTGGTTCTCCCTTGAACCTTTCTCACTTAACGAAGGTTGAGATACGAGTTGTACGATACGGTTCTTTTCAGAACCTGTACCTCAGCTTCACGTTAGTTGAGATAAACACATGGTGTTACCGCAAACCGAAACGATATCAATATTCCACCATGCAAAGCCTCAAAACTTATATAGGATCACGATTGTTGAATCCGAGGCATTGTTAAGTTGTTAAGTTGTATAAAATGGTTCGTTTATTAGTTTAATTGCTCATTACCAAGCATCACGTTCGAGTGAAATCAACGCAGCGAACTGACAATATAGCAAGAATACAACAATACCACGTCAATGTATTTAATATGGGTAGCTATTACTTTAACCACTGCAACCACTGTTCACATTGGTTTAATGATGTCGGGTTCAGATACATCTACTCTTAGAGGAGTACGTCTTATACCAGTCTTAGAGGTTGCCCAAGAAACCATCTTGCACCTTGTACAGACCGGCGAGTATGCCAAACATATTTGTTTGTTTTGTACTGAGTGTTTATATTTTGTATTTGTTGACTTTGGACACTGTGCATTCTGTCCTCACATAACATTTTTTGTTAGCACCTATTTTTCTTATTCACACAAAATGTGAATTCTTGATATGCAACAAAGCCACGACGAGTATAACGTTTCTGGAAATGTGATATGGTTAAGGGACAGCGGCGTAGCCACGGGGGGACTGGGGGACGTGTCCCCCCAAAACAAAATATCAAAAAATTCCAGTGCCCCCCCCCCAGGTGCCCCCCACGAAAAATCCTCATAGTGCCCCAAAAATCAAAAGAAAAAGGACAAAACCCATACCCCTTGGGCCCCCACTGAAAAGCAATCCCCCCCCCCCGTGCTCCCCACTCAAAAAGTCCTGGATATGCCGCCGTTAAGGGAATATACAACATTGGTAATTTGGGCTGTGGGCTAATCGATACCACAAAACTCGTTTATCACATTGACATTATTATATTTCGTTCTTTTTAGTCAAGGCTGAAGTGTTGTTGCTTGTCACGAGGGTTATTTTTTTCTGTTGACAATGGATAATATGGACGCTGCTGTCAGCACCTACTTTACCTACTTTACTTAAATGAGGGCGGTGTACAATAGCTGCCACTTTCAATTTTTCTCTGCCGTAGTTTATATGTAATTCCTCTAAAGTGCCACTAGTTAAATGGTCCAAACATGGGCAAACTAGTCTAGTCATACCTGGTCATGACCCTCCGCAGGATATCTATGGATATTTCGGTTAACCCAGGTCCCAATAGTACAGGGTACACCAACAATGACGGGTCGCATGTCAGTCTTTCAAATAAAACAAAAACATACTCCCGCAGTCAGCAGTTTGGAATTCGAAAGACTTTTCATTGCACTATTCAGACGGAATTATTTCAGATTCTAAAAGCAAATGGAATTCTTCGGTTCAGGGGAAGGAGAGCAGGTTGTCGTAACAACACACGTAAAATCTCTGTTCATTTAGGCCAACGACTGGATTATGTTCATCATTTCCCAGTTCTTGAAAACCGTGTCTGTTCTTTCTTAAACCTGTTGTGTTACATTACATGAACACTTCTGATAATCCCCTTAAACTTTGTTGCTTGAACACAAGATGTCTAAAACATAAAACGGCTGATTTTGTTGCTTATGCTATTAATTGCAAAGCAGATCTCTTTGCTCTTACATATACTTGGTTTACAGATATGGATGTTGCCCACAAGGTTGAAGCCACTCCACCTCGTTTTAGATTACTTGATCAACCTCGGAAAAATCGGGTTGGTGGAGGTACTGCTTTACTTTTCAGAGATCATCTGCATGTCAAGAAGATTGCTGGGGTGAAGTAGACTCCTTTGAGTATTGAGAATGCTATGTGGGGATTAATTCCTATAAACTACGACTGGTGATCATTTATAGGCCACCATACTCAGTAAATCACCCTTTTACAGTAAATCGGTTTATCACTGACTTTGCCAATTATTTGGAATCGATTGTCTTATCACCTGAGCCACTTCTAATAACTGGAGATTTTAACATCCATGTTGACATTTCTGATGATCCAAACACTAATCGTTTTTTAGTGCTTCTTGAATCTATGGGTCTTCAGCAACATGTTAACAAGCCTACGCATGAGATGGGTCACATACTGGATCTTATAATTACCCGGCAATCAGAGATAGTCTTGGACAATCCTCCAACTCCACACCATCTTTTCTCTGATCACTTGTCTGTTCTTTGCAACTTGAAACAAAATAAACCTTCTCTTCCCGTTAAACAGGTTGTTTATAGGGATGTTAAACCTATAAATATTGACTCCTTGAAAAGTGACCTGGAATCTTCCAGGTTGTGTATGGATGCTCCTCAGGGTCTTGAAGAGCTTGTGAAGTGTTACAAAGCCACATTAGCTGCCACCTTTGACACACATGCCCCACTGAAGTCCAAGACGGTCACTGTTAGGCCCCGTCTGCCCTGGTTTGATCAAGAAATCAAGTCTGCAATAAGGGTGAGGAGACGGGCAGAAAGGAAGTGGCGGCGAACTGCAAGGTCTGTGATCTTTTAGATTATAAGACTCATAGAAATAAGGTCACTTCTCTTCTGAACAAAGCTCGTTGCGACTTTTACAAAGACTTTATCGATAGTAACAGTTCTGATCAGGGAAAACTATTTAGAGCATCAGAAAAGTTGCTTCGGCAATTTGATGATGTCCCCTTTCCGCCATTTACTGATAAATTGACTTTTGCAAATGACATGGGTAGCTTCTTTGTGGAAAAAAATATCCAATATTCATGCTAAACTTGATGACTTTACTGTACCAACCACAATTGATGGAACATTCCATTCCATACCGGAAGCCTCACTTGTCCAGTAACATCTTGTGGGACCAATTTATACCATTAACTGAGTCACAGGTAAAGCAGCTTGTTGTGAAATCTGCAAAAAAATCATGTGCCCTGGATCCAATGCCTACCAAGCTGGTGAGTGATTGTCTTGATGTCTTGCTTCCGGTACTCACCAAAATTATAAATTCATCTTTAGAATCTGGTATATTTCCTAAGGACTGGAAAGAAGCTCTGATCTGTCCTTTGTTAAAGAAGGAAAACCTCGACTTGATTTTGGAAAACTATCGACCTATCAGTAATTTACAATTCATATCTAAATTAACTGAGAGAGCAGTGTGTGACCAACTTTACTGTCACATGTCCAAACATTCCCTGTTTCCTGTTTTCCAATCATCTTACCGAAAGCATCACAGTACGGAGACGGCTCTTCTAAAGGTTAAAAATGATGTGCTGCTGAAGATGAATTCTCAGCATATTACTTTGCTTGTTCTATTAGACCTTAGTGCAGCCTTCGATACTGTTGACCATGGTATTTTACTGAAACGTCTGCAGTCGAAAACCGGAATCTCTGCCAGGGCCCTGGACTGGTTTTCATCTTATTGTCAGATAGGAGGCAACGTGTATCCATCCAAGATACCCTGTCAGAGAGGTTTGATCTCAACTGTGGTGTTCCTCAAGGATCTTGCCTAGGACCACTTCTATTCATTGTTTATGCTTCTAGATTGTTCGATATCATTGAGCATCATTTGCCTGATGTTAACTGTTATGCTGATGACACACAGTTGTCTATCTTTTAGACCTGATGATACCTCTTGTAAGCTGCTGTAGCTGCAATGGAAAGTTGCATTCGGGACATCAGGCAGTGGATGTTGCATGACAGGCTCATGATCAATGATACTAAGAGTGAGTTCTTGATCATCGGAACTAGACAGCAGTTGAAGAAAATAAACATTGCCAACATCACTGTGGGTGATGTTGAAATCTCTCCAACCACCTGTGTTCGAAATTTGGGGTCATGGTTTGACTCGCAACTGACAATGAACACCCACATTACCAAGGCTTGTTCCGCGGCTTGTTTCCATCTTCACAATATTAAACGGATCAGTAAATTTCTGTCACAAGACTCTCTTTTAACACTAATTCATGCATTTGTGACCAGTCCTCTGGACTATTGTAATAGCTTCATGTACGGCCTGCCAATGACACAAATAACTAAATTACAAAGGGTCCAGAATGCTGCGGCTAGACTTGTTTACAAATATACACGCAGGTTTGAACACATAACACCAATACTACGTCAATTACACTGGCTGCCTGTTTTGCATAGGATTAATTTTAAAATCATTATATTAATATTCAAAACTCTTCATGGCCTTTCTCCAAGGTACTTACAGGATCTTCTTACCGTTCGGAAAGAATCCAGATATCATTTAAGGAACAATGGACCCCTTTTGGAATATCCTAGCGGTAAAATGTTGTCTACACTTGGTGATAGGGCGTTTTCCGTGGCAGCCCCTAAGGGGTTGTTCTTAAACCCCCTCGACCCCCACGACCCCCCCGACCCACGACCCCTCGACCCCTCGACCCCCACGACGTACGCGCGCTCAGAATCATATCGTATCCCAAATCGGAATATGTGTTCGAATACGGCCCCAATTAGAATGGCCGCTGCACTCACTCCCGTACTACTGAACGTGAACAAACGGAGCTCCGGAGGATCGAATGGACAGCAAGTTCTGACAGTACAGGTAGGCATAACTAATTTTGTCAAACACTGTGTGCCAAACTGGGCCAATTTAATATAATATAAAATAGGTTTAATATAAAATAGGTTATTAGGCCTAAATGAGAAATAATTATGTTTTGCTAAAATGTTGACAGACAAAATAGTTGGGATTTTTGTCCACGTCCATCAAGTAAAATGTACATTCGGGGCTGGCTGTGCGCGCATGCCAGTTTGTGATGTAATGCTTATTGACCAATCAGGATGCTGGAAAGCCATGCGACCGTAATGAGTTGTAGGAAGAAACGTTGCCAAAAACTGCGCCCTCACCCAACTAGCAAAAATCCGAAATAAGTATGCAATTTTTTTGATAGAATATGAAATTATCTACTCGGGAATGGTATAATTTGGCTTGTGGCAAAATTATAAATTCGTTGATTTCGCGACGACAGGTCGTCATGCAGCAAACGGCGCAACAGGCCAGCGAGCTAGCCATTTTCGAACTCGGGCCGGAAACAGGTTCCCATTTGGGATACAATTTGATTCTGGCGCAGGCCGGCCAGCCATGCGACATGCTTCCGCATGGGCATTGCGAAATACATACATACATTCGTACTGCACTGGTGGTAGTGAATTTCGCGAGTATAGTACGCGTGCTTCGTTTATGTGAGCGTACGTCGTGGGGTCGAGGGGTCGGGGGTCGTGGGTCGTGTGGGTCGTGCGGGTCGTGCGGGTCGTGCGGGTCGTGGGGGTCGTGGGGGTCGTGGGGGTCGTGGGGGTCGAGGGGGTTTAAGAACAACCCACCCCTAAGCTATGGAATGCATTGCCATGGCACATACGTAGTGAACACAGACTTGCCACTTTTAAATGTAAGATAAAAACTTTTCTTTTTAATGTAGCATTTGTAAATTAATATGTGGGTGTATATTTTTGGTGTGAATTAATGTGTGATTGTAAGATTAAAATATAATGTTGGTTTTATTGCCTTCTCTCTATATTTCTATTTCTAGGGTCGCCGTGTCAGGTAGTTAGATCACATGTATAAATTATCTAGGTAGGGTTAGAGGCGTCTGTCTCCTGAAAAGGTCGAGACATTATCGATGTCGGCAGGGGTAGGCTTAAGTAATTATTAATCCCCTGTCGACGGGACAGACGTATCCCCATACTGCGGTTTGGGCTCTGGCCCGGTGACCTGACTTTATCTCAAACTTTTTCTCAAATCTTGTGTGTTTTTCATGTCTGTTTTTAACTCTGTTTCAAGTCACTGTTATGCGCTTTTGATGATTTCTATGTAAAGAGCGCAATATAATTTGTTTAATTATTATTATTATTATTACCTTATTCACACAAAGATTAATAAAGGATCGTTGATATCATCATCATCCCTGTTGGTATATTTTTAGGTAACACTTTAATCGTTTTCATTTACAATGTTGTAAAGGGGCGGTATCAAAAAGTTTGATAATTTACTTTTCAAGGAAATGTCCCATATTGGTAATGTTGGCAACACTGCAGTGGGTATGATTATTGTCTTTGAATCACGATATTCATCAAACAATCATGCTGTAAACATTTGAAGCTCAATATGGTGTATGCAAAAATGTTTATACAGTTCTACGATCTGTAGTACTTTTTAATAACAGCGATTGTGACGACATACGTCCGCAGCAAATTGTTTATTTAAATTATTAGTAAAACAAGGAGTTGATATTAATAATAAAAAGCAAGAAAAATAAGTGTAAGAACAAAGTAAGAGAAGTCGTATAATTATTGTCCTTGTGTGATTCAGAAACTTTGGAAACGGGAATTGTCACATACTGACAACAGAAATATTATTTTTTTGTTTGAATGACCCTAACCTAGCACTGAGGGCGCTGTTAAGTTGAAATCAATGTTGTATAAAATGGGTTGTTCGGTAGTTAAACTGAGCAGTATCAACACCACGTTCGAGTGAAATCAACACAGCGAATTCACAAAATGGCAAGAATACAACAATACTTTGTCAAGTTGTATGTGATATGGGTAGCTATCACCTTAACCACTGCAACCAATATACGCATTGGTGTAATGATGTCGGGTTCAAATATATCTACTCTTGGAGGAGTACGTCTTATACCTGCCTTAGAGGTTGCCAATGAAACCATCGCAAAACGTGTGCAGACCGGCGAGTATGCCAACTTCTCCCTGCAGTGGATTTTTTCTCCTACGGGTTGTTCCAACCCGGTGGAAAAAGCATTGGGTGTATCCGCTCAATTCTATTACGAGGAGAATGTGGCGGCTTTTATTGGACCCACATGCAGCAATGACATGACAGGAGTAGGCGACCTAGCTGCCTCGTTCAATATACCAGTCATGTCTGGTAGTGCCAGCGCATATGAATTGGATAATAAAGACAGGTACCCAACAGTGACTCAGCTGGTTTTTAAACCAACTACGGTGGCTTCCTTCTTGAAGGAACTATTCTTATTTTATAGCTGGGACTCCTATGTTTTGATACGAGGTCCAGGTTACCATAATCTCCCGGCAGCAGCTATAGAAGACGGACTACGTGATGTGGGAATAAGATCCTATATATTTTACGTAACGAGTGATGATGATTTTGATTCAATTCTAGAGGAAGCTTCATACGTCAGCCGGAGTAAGTACAAATATAAGTATTCCTGAATGCTTTCCCCAAATTGAGGCGGTGGACCAACCGCCTCTCAATTCCTCGAAACCTATTCTGCACATTGTCAAAAATGTACCGAAACCTTTTTGTTTATTTTTATATTGAGTGTGTATTTCTTTGTCTTTGTTGACTGTGGACACTGTACATTCTCTCCTCAAATAACATTTCTTGTTAGCAGTTAGCACCTATTTCACTTTTGTCTTACCTTAATTGTTGAAATTCTTGATATGACAGAAAGCCACGGTGAAGTACAACGCTTCTGCAAAATGTGACATGGGGTTATAGGACGATACAACATTAGTAATGTTGGCAAAACTGCTTCTATAAGTGTGTTTACTTTGAATCCAAATCTAGGCTTGTAGACCAATCAAGACCACGACACCCCTTCATCACATTGACACTGTTACATTTCTCTCTTTTTGACAAGGCCGAAGCGTTGTTGCCTTAAGGGTTTGCTTCTTTGTTTCTGTTGTCCATGGATAATGCTCTGCCGTCAGCACCTACTTTCCCTTATTCATACAAAATGTGTGTGACACAAATTTTAAGAAATCCTTGATATGTAACAAGGATAAAGCTTCTTCAAATATATTCACGACCAAATTCATATATTCACTAGCAATTTCATTGTCTCCCCGGGCACCTTTGAAACAGTGCTTCACTGAAAGGACTTCCCAGGTTAAACAAGAGATAAAAAATAATTTAAAAACATATTTCGCATTTCGAAAACCCGGGCAAGTAATGATTGGAATAATGTTAAGAGTTAAAACATACGCAGTTTTAAGCTTTGATATTCAGAATTAGAAACGGCAGACTCGTTTTGTTTGATGGTTCTCAAATTAGAATGAGACAAAATTATACGAATCTAGCCGCACTTCCACATTCACTAATAGACAAACAAAATAATTAGCCTTTAGTAAAGGAAGTTCAACATTGATAACTCTACGAGTTATGTGATGTGGCTAATTGACCAGAATAATTTATTGAAAAGGGCATTTGATTATTCTTTTGAAATAGGATCACGATTGTTGAATCTGAGGCATTGTTAAGTTGTTAAGTTGTATAAAATGGTTCGTTTATTAGTTTAATTGCTCAGTACCAAGCATCACGTTCAAGTGAAATCAACGCAGCGAACTGACAATATAGTAAGAATACAACAATACTACGTCAATGTATTTAATATGGGTAGCTATTACCTTAACCACTGCAAACACTATTCACATTGGTTTAATGATGTCGGGTTCAGATACATCTACTCTTAGAGGAGTACGTCTTATACCAGTCTTAGAGGTTGCCCAAGAAATCATCTCGCACCTTGTACAGACCGGCGAGTATGCCAAACATATTTGTTTGTTTTGTATTGAGTGTTTATATTTTGTATTTGTTGACTTTGGACACTGTGCATTCTGTCCTCACATAACATTTTTTGTTAGCACCTATTTTGCTTATTCACACAAAAATGTGAATTCTTGATATGCAACAAACCCACGACGAAGTATAACGTTTCTGGAAATGTGATATGGTTAAGGGACAGCGGCGTAGCCACGGGGGGCCTGGGGGACATGCCCCCCCCCCCATTTTTTCCCAGTGCCCCCCCAGGTGCCCCCCACGAAAAATCCTCATAGTGCCCCAAAAATCAAAAGAAAAAGAAAAGGGACAAAACCCATACCCCTTGGGCCCCCACTGAAAAGCAACCCCCCCCCCCCCGTGCTCCCCACTCAAAAAGTCCTGGATCCGCCGCCGTTAAGGGAATATACAACATTGGTAATTTGGGCGAACAAATTTGAATCCAAATCATGGCTGTGGGCTAATCGATACCACGAAACCCGTTCATCACATTGACAAATCTTGTCTGTCAAGGCCGAAGTGTTGTTGCTTGTCACGAGGGTTTTTTCTGTTGACAATGGATAATATAGACTCTGCTGTCAGCACCTACTTTACCTTATTCACACAAAATGTGTGTGACCCAAATTTTGTCGATCCTTGATATGTCACAAAGCCACGAATAATTTATTGAATGGCGTAAATCCGTGTCGAAAAGTGTGTTTCTATAATCGCTACCTTGTGGAGTCCTATATCAAAAGGGATAGGCAAGAACAATTGGTCTCCACATGGTAATTCTAAAGGACTCTGTGCTCTATAAGCCCATGGAGGAAGGAAAACAGAAGCCCTATGAGAAATTGTTAAGTATGTGTGTGTGGGGGTGGGGGGTGGGTAGGCCTTCGCGGGGTTGTGGGGACTTATAAGAAAAGGGTAGGCCATGACACCGTATCTGTGGGGACATTTTTATGTCCCCATAGCATTGTTGGTCCTCACAACTGTGTGTAAAAGCGAGTGTATGTCCCCACAATTATGGAAAAAGACTGTGTGTGTGTGTGTGTGAACGTACACACCATTCGTTGTGGGGTCCAAAACACAATAGAACAATTGGACCCCACAAGGTAACTATAGAAAATCTTGTACCCCACAGGAGAATTATAAGGAAAAGAGATAATAGAACGAACAAAGGAATACCCCACAAATCAATGTGCGTGAGTGTGTGAACGTACACACCATTCGTTGTGGGGTCCAAAACACAATAGAACAATTGGACCCCACAAGGTAACTATAGAAAATCTTGTACCCCACAGGAGAATTATAAGGAAAAGGGATAATAGAACGAACAAAGGAATACCCCACAAATCAATGTGCGTGAGGGGGTGTGTGTGTGTGTGTGTGTGTGGGTGTGGGTGTGTGTGTGTGGGTGTGTGGGTGGGTGGGTGGGTGGGGGTGATATTGAAATTTATTTGCACAGTGTACAACGAAGTACTGTATCTTGAACGTCGCTCAACTTGCGGGATACTAAAAAAATATAAAAATTCAACCATTATTTGGTTAAATGGACAATACCGTCACGATTAACAGGGCATGGAATTAGAGTGCCAGTTTTATATTAACTCATGACTAAAAATAATACCCCACATAACAAGGTCATATAATCGTTGCTGCTGCATAAATTAACCAGTAATTTTAAGTCACTGTGTTCATCGTAAACTAGGACACGAATTCAATGACCTGTTAAAAGTCTGCTTTGATCGTGATGATACTGTCCCTTTAATTTTGAATTACCAATCCTACACCTTACCTTAACAACATTATGCATTGAACAAGATTAAGTTTCTTAGAATGTTTTGTTTTAGTTTATGAATACTTTTATTTATTTGTCTTCCTCTCTGTAGTTACTGTCATCATGGGTAAGGGAGATATCGTACGCAATGTCATGCTAAGTGCCTACAATCTGGGGCAGGTATCGGGGGACTACGTCTTCTTCAGTTACCGTCCCTTCAATAACACTCTTAAATTTGGCAACGATTCGTGGAAGAAGGTGAGACCATCGCGATTATGTTTTAGTGTTTTGTAGAACAGTCTTTACCGACATTTCCTACATTTCATACAATATACTCCTGAGTGTATTCTTCGAGTGCCCCTGGGAGTACCATGTATAATTCTAGTGTGTATGTTCGGTGCAGTGGTTTACATGTTTGTATTTATTTATACACAATTTTGATGTTCGGCCTACCTGTCATTAGATATACAGAGTGACTGGAAACACAAACACACACCCTCCCCCCCCCCCTCTCTCTCTCTCTCTATATATGTATATAAACGTAAAGCGAGCAAAGAAATATTGGCTGATACCGGACTCGAACCTGCGACCTCTCGAATACCGTACGAGCGATATATATATTGGTGACTATCAGTTGTCTGATGATCGCATAACGCGTGAAACTCGGAGTTACAACTACCAGCGTTCCACTAGTTTTACTACAAGTATATATATATATATATATATATATATATATATATATATATGTATATATATATATATATATATATATATATATAATACGCTCTGTATATATATATATATATATATATATAATACGCTCTGTCTATGTGGCATTGAGCACTCTACTTCAAGATAGACCGCTACATTTAAGCATACATCGCTCCTGTTACCAGTTGAGCACTCTCGCCTATCTGTATAAGGACGACGAAAATGGAACAGCCTCACCAAGTCAACTTCAATTACTCCATGAAAAACATCCCTATACCGCCTACAAGCACGTACAAGAAGAGACTCATTGAAAAAGTTGAAAGTGTCATCAAACGCATGAGATGGAAAGCCTTCTTCTTCCTAAAAGCTAAAGACGAGGACGACGATAGTGACGATTCCAACGACGACACACAGAACGACCATAAGTTTGGGTTCCGGAGCAGAAAGTGCCCACCGCAAATTGATGAGCTGAAACCGTTTGAAGAGGACATGCTGAAAATGATTGAGAACGTAAGAACAAAGGAAGTCACCGATCAGTTCCAAGACACGCTCAGAAAGGATGTCAACAAGATCAAGAGCTCCACGAAGATGCTTATCCCCGCTGACAAGACAAGAAACCTGTACGAGACCGACCGCACCCTGTATGAAAAGCTGCTCAGAGAAAACATCACCAAGAACTACCAAACCACCAACATGACGACTCTTAACAGCATCAACGCCGAGGCACAATCCATCGCTGCAGAACTCGAAATAGACGACCGAATGGAGACCATGGCAATGAAACAAGCATTCATAACCCTCAAAGACCACAAGGACAACTTCGAAAACAACCTACCGTGCCGACTCATCAACCCCGCAAAGAGCGAAACAGGAATTGTCAGCAAAAAATTCTTGGACAGAATTAACAACGCCGTAAGAGCTGCCATAGCGGTCAACCAGTGGAGGAACTCGACGTCAGTGATAGAGTGGTTCAAGAACATCAAGGAAAAGGACAAGCACACATTCATCAGTTTTGACATCGTTGATTTCTACCCCTCCATATCGGAAAGCCTGCTGAGAAAAGCCATAGCCTTCGCTAAAAACACGCTCACATCTCCCAACAAGACACCAAGATCATCATGCACGCCAGGAAGTCTCTACTATTCGACAAAGGCACGCCATGGAGGAACAAAGGCAACAATGACCTCTTCGACGTAACAATGGGCAGCTACGACGGGGCTGAGGTATGCGAGTTGGTAGGCCTCTACATCCTGGACACCTTATCAAAACGGTATGGGAAAGAAGGAATTGGACTCTACAGGGACGACGGCTTGGCAGTCTTCAAAAACATCACTGGCAGCAGAGCCGACCGAATCAGGAAGGACATAACAAAGTTATTCAAGGAACTCGGCCTAAGCATCACAATCGACGGTAACCTAAAGATCACGAACTTTCTCGACATCACCTTCAATCTGAGCAACGGCAAGCACTACCCCTTCCGGAAACCAAACGACCGACCCATGTACATCCACAAGCAGTCTAACCACCCGCCTAACATCATCAAGAACCTACCCGCCTCCATCAGCCGACGCATATCGGGCATCTCACACGATGAAGAAATCTTCAAGTAAGCCTCCCCAGCTTACGAGGACGCACTAAGATCCAGCGGATACACGGAAGGCCTCACCTACATCGATAGCCAACCTACTAAGGAAAAATGGAACAGGCAGCGCAACGTCATCTGGTTCAACCCTCCATTCAGCAAAAACGTGACAACAAACATTGGCGGTATATTCCTGAAACTCATCGGCAAGCACTTCCCGAGGAACTCCAAACTGAACAAGATATTCAACAGGAACACGGTCAAGATCAGTTACAGCTGCATGCCCAACATCGCCAGTATCATCAAGGCACACAACAAACAAGTCTCATCGAACGACAAAGGGACCGACCGTAAGGACTGCAACTGCCGCAAGAAAGACCTATGCCCTCTGCAAGGAAAGTGCCAGGCCAGCAACATCATCTACAATGCCGAAGTTAAGCAACCAAACAACTTTCAACTGTACATAGGTCTCACCGCGCCTCCATTCAAGCTAAGATACGGCAACCACACACAGTCTTTCAGGCATGAGAAGTACCAGAACAGCACGGAACTCTCCAAGCACATTTGGCAATTGAAAAGGAACAAGAAACCATTCACCATCAACCGGTCGGTAGCCTGTAGATCTCAAGCATACAACAGCGAATCGAAACGGTGCAACCTTTGCCTCACAGAGAAGCTCTCCATCATAAACGCCGACAAGAGGATACTCCTGAACAAACGACCCGAACTCATATCAAAATGCCGCCATGAAAACAAGTTCTACCTCTGCAACTTCAAAAGCGATGACACGTGACGAGGAACAGTACCGCGTCAACAAACCACAAACAAGCTTACACACAAGGCCCGCAAACAATAGGTAATTACCACGCATCATTGAGCGAGTAATCTGTACGTGCACGTGTAGGCCTATATATAGGAGTAATCACTTGGTGACTATCAGTTGTCTGATGATCGCATAACGCGTGAAACTCGGAGTTACAACTACCAGCGTTCCACTAGTTTTACTACAAGTATATATATACAGTGCGTATAAAAAAAAAGGTAATCCGAATTCAGGGGGTTAATATGCCAAGGTTATTTAGTTTGACAATTTACATGTAGTGTACCAAAGAAGAGGAACTCCTCAGCTTTCCATTGATACCTTTATTGACCCATTGCTGTCACACATGACCGAGTACATTGTTATTGAAAATGACAAATTCAAATCGCATGTTTGCAAGTTTGGGTAATCAGTGCAAGGCAGGATAATTAGTGAAAGTCAGTATGATAAACCAGATTTTCTTTAGGAATGACTGGACATTATTCAAGAAGAATCTCTTCTAACATTGCCCTTTTATGCACCCACACCTTCAACATGTCCACCTCCCCTTTCGACACAAAGCTGACAGCGACGGAGCATGTCCTGCACTGCTCGTCTCACCTTAGCCGGATTATTGCGTAAAGCATCCACTTCATTTCGAATACGGCCCTGCAATTCATCAAGATCACGGGGAGGAGTTGCAAACACCTTGTTCTTCAAATGTCCCCAAAGGAAATAGTCACATGGTGTGAGGTCAGGTGATCTTGGTGGCCATTCCACCTCATGGTTGACGGCGATGACTCGTTCGCCAAAGAGTTCCCTCAGACGATCTCGGACAGCGATAAGGCGATGCGCTGGGGCGCCATCTTGGGCCCACCAGAGTTGTCTGAAGACCCCACGAACCTGTCGCTCAAAGTGTTCCTGCAGCTGCGGTAAAACGTTATCATTGAGCATCTGCAGATACATGTTACCATTGACAATCCTTTGAAAGAAAAACGGTCCGATCAGCTGACCACTTCCACAAAGTCCTAACCAAACAGTCCACTTTTGTCGACTCATGTTAACCTCAACATTGAATTCTGGGGGGTGTCTTGCTGGTGCATATTCAAGAACATTATGCGTATTGACCTTGCCGTTCATGGAGAAAGCAGTTTCGTCGCCGATTACGAGATTCCGCAGAAAATTGACATCTCTCTCGGTACGGGCTATCAACCATCTGGCAAACGCCAGCCTTCTAGCAAAATCTCCTGGCGTAAGTTGATGTCGGATGTGAATCCTATATGGATGCTGGTGGAGGTCCAATCTCGTGATTCTGTTGAATGTCGCCGAAGGCAATCTCAGCCCATTTCGCCTTGCGCTGGTGTCCCTAGGATGCTCCAAAAGTTGCTGCCTTACTGCTGCAATGTTCCCTTCTGATCGCCCGGTGCGCCTCCTGCCAGAATTCCCCTTGTTGCGGTTGAGGCTAGTGCCATACTCTTGATATTTTCTAACATTCGCCGAGATGGTTTTGGCTGCTGGGGGCTCCCGTTCTGGGAAACGTTCCCTGAAAGCATCGCGAGTTTGCTGCAAACTGTGAGTTTGGTGAAATGTTGTAATCACGAAAACTCGCTGTTCAGTCGTTAGTTGTACCATCTTTCCAACTACCTGTCCCTAAACCCAGGCCCTTCTTCTTCTTCTTTCGTATGATGATGAGCAGCTTAGAGTGCTAGTAGCTGCATACATCGGTTTGATGACATTAGTTGACGGTTGTCATCTCCCACCCCAGGCCCTTCTTAAATACCCAACTTGAAGAAAAGGATGTCGTAACAGACGATTACCGCACCAGCTTAAAAATCTTACATAATCATCTAGGCAGTCAAGTGATGCGTCCATTTCAGACTGCCTTGAACTGATTACCCAAACTTGCAAAAATGCGATTTGAATTTGCCATTTTCAATAACAATGTACTCGGCCATGTGTGACAGCAATGGATCGATACAGGTATCAATGGAAAGCTGAGGAGTTCCTCTTCTTTGGTACACTACATGTAAATTGTCAAACTAAATAACCTTGGCATATTAACGCCCTGAATTCGGATTACCTTTTTTTTGATACGCACTGTATATATATATATACTGAGACGCAATAGAAGCTTACCACTTTTGTTGTGTTGTCTTATTTTGAACCATTACAATTTTATGCTATTCCAAAACAAGTGGTAAGTTTCTATTGCGTCTCAGTATACATATAGAGGTCGCGGGTTCGAGTCCGGCATCGGCCAATTTTTGTTTGCTCGCTAGGCGTTTATATGATATTCAGGTCAATTTCTCCCTATAAATCTACTTTGTGTACAACCACATAAAAGGCTTGTGTCCCAAGATGTGTGATCCCCGCTACTGCCGTTACCCAGGTTGTTTGCATCTGACCGGGGCTTGATCCCTGGCTACTCGGCAGATATGGTTTGGCCTCTGACCTGGCCCCATAGAGCAATAGATAATTGACCGGGGCATCTGACCGGGGCTTGATCCGATCCGTACGAGCGCTCTACCAACTGAGCTAACCAGCCCCTATGTTGGTGGGCGATCCACTTATGCCAATTATCTATTGCTCTATGGGGCCATGTCAGAGGCCAAACCATATCTGCCAAGTAGCCAGGGATCAAGCCCCGGTCAGATGCAAACTATCCGGGTAACGGCAGTAGCGGGGATCACACAATTAACGGGACACAAGCCTTTTATGTGGTTGTACACAAAGTAGATTTATATAGAGAAACTGACCTGAAATATTATAAACGGGTAGCGAGCAAAGAAAAATTGGCTGATGCCGGACTCGAACCCGCGACCTCTCGATTACCGTACGAGCGCTCTACCAACTGAGCTAACCAGCCCCTATGTTGGTGGGTGGTCCACTTATGCCAATTATCTATTGCTCTATGGGGCCAGGTCAGAGGCCAAACCATATCTGCTGAGTAGCCAGGGATCAAGAGTAGCCAGGTTGTTCAAGAGTTTAAATACTTGGGAACAGTTGTGGATGATAAATTAAATTGGAATGCTAATACAACTAGGATCCAGAAAAAAGCCAATCAACGGCTTTACTTTTTAAGGAAACTGAAATCTTTTAATGTGCATTGTCAGATTTTAAATCTGTTTTATCAGAGCACCATCCAGTCGACTGTGATTTGTTGTTGTATATCTTGGTTCAACTCACTTACTTTGTGCAGTCGTAAAAAACTCCAACGCATTGACAAGCAAGCTATGAAGATAATTGGCGCTGATGTTGAGAATATTCAGCAAATTGCAGAGAATCATCTTATCACCAAATTTAATGGCATTCTTTCTGATACAACCCATCCTCTTAATCCCTTTATTATTTGCAATCGATCTGGCAGAGTACGTCAACTTAGTCTGAAAACCAACAGGTTTAAATGTTCATTTTTACCATGGGCCATTCAGATTTTTAACTCAACCTTCACCAGATAGTTTTATCCTTTTCCCTTGCCGTACTTTAACCCAACCTTCCCCCTCCCCACATCCTACCCTGCCCTACCCGTTTCCTTTTCCCTCATTTCCTTCCCTAGTCACCCCATTGCCCTGAATCCCTATTGCTTCCTTAGTTTTTATGATTGTTTTGTAAGTAAATAATTTGTTTTTTCATTTTCATTTTTTTTTTAAATGTATATATTGTATTTTTAAATCAGTGTACACTGGGAAATCAATTTTCATGTGATGTTTTGCATGACAATAAATAAAATCTTGAATCTTGAATCTTGAATCTTGAATCAAGCCCCGGTCAGATGCAAACAACCCGGGTAACGGCAGTAGCGGGGATCACACAATTAACGGGACACAAGCCTTTTATGTGGTTGTACACAAAGTAGATTTATATGGAGAAACTGACCTGAAATATTATAAACGGGTAGCGAGCGAAGAAAAATTGGCTGATGCCGGACTCGAACCCGCGACCTCGAACCCGCGACCTCTCGATTACCGTACGAGCGCTCTACCAACTGTACTAACCAACCCCTATGTTGGTGGGCGATCCACTTATGCCAATTATCTATTGCTCTATGGGGCCAGGTCAGAGGCCAAACCATATCTGCCGAGTAGCCAGGCATCAAGCCCCGGTCAGATGCAAACAATATATATATATATATATATATATATATATATATATATATATATATATATATATATATATATATATATATATATATATATATATATATATATATATATATATATAGAAAGAAAAATTGGCTGTAAATATAAACAAATATCATGAAACCAAATTAAAATAAGAATTGTACCACAGAACCATTGCCAACGTACTTGCTTGATTTAGAATATTGAATTTTCGATTTGCCAATATTTTTCCAGGGCGATGAAAACGACGAGAAATTGAAGATTGCATATCGAGCGCTGATGATAATTCGTCTTTTTGAACCCAAAACTGAGGAATACTCCATGTTTCAGCAAGATATACTGGATCGAACATTCCGGGAATATAATGTTTCTGTTGAACCCAGCAATGAGGTAGGTTTTCAGTATTAAGCCAAATCACCCTTCTGGTGAATGATCATAATAATAAATACAAACTTATACAAATAATTAATGAAAATCAAGTAATATGATTAAAAACCACAAATGCGAAATGTTCAGCTCAACTGGTCCTAACATTTCTTTACAAACACTGCTCAAAAGATAAATATTTCTGGTATTGAGATCTATCTCTCACATTGGATCAGTAAGTATGCAGTACTCGAAATACTTCACTTTACTTGTGAACAAGTATTTTGTACTGAGATGTAACTGGACACTGAAAAATGGATGTCTGATACTAAGAATACTATTTGTTAGATATTGGTTATTTTCGGTATTTCTGCTGAGATCATCGATAATGTAAAGGAGCGTTTCAAAAGTCCATTGGACCACGGGAATGTTCCATCGGAACGTTCTTAATACCAACATGAGAACATTCTCTTTCAGTGAAACGTTCGGATGGACCAGTATGACTCATTGCAAATTTGGGCCTGTGTAAACAAAAAATTCCGCACGTCAAATTGCGGGATTGGTGAGTAAAGATGGGTTGCAATTATTGTCATAACCCGTCCTTGAAAGTTTGTTAACATGAAATACTAAACCGATTATAATTCTATACCCTTTAGTGTTTACTTTAGCAAATGTTGCCATTAACGTATGGTTTGAAACGCGACATATCCGACAAGTTGGTGTCCAGAAACTGGTTTGATTACTAACCACATACACACAAACAGCATAATTATACGGGCGTGGTATTTGGAAACAACAAATTTTCCCCAAACGTGACCCAAATATCAACAAAGAAAATAAAGAAAACATAAAAAATTACCTTTGTCGTGGTGATATGAGCCATGAAACGGGAGATTTGTAAAACACAAACAAAATCCAAGGCCAATGTATAATCACAGGTCTGTGGGTAGCATTACAAGTACAAGTAAATCCTGTTTGCGGTGACACCATGTGAAATTCTCATTTGAGTAGTAATTAATTCTGAAAAGAACTTGAGGTTACACAACTCTACGTTTCGATCAGTATGCTGTGATCGTCTTCTCAATTGAAAATTCCACATGGTGTCACCGGAAACAGCCTTTACTTATTCTTTTCACCATGCAAAGCTACACATATTACTTACATCAGTGCATTCTTAGAGGAAGGCTTGTTCGGCATGGCTTCGTGGTTCAGTGGAACGTTCCAGTGGTCCAGTGGAATATTCCAAGCAGTCCAGTGGAACGTTCCAGTTGTCCACTGGACCGTGAGGACAACCAACTGGAACGTTCTATGCGCCTAGAACGTGCCCGACGTTTGAGACGATCCCGAAACACAAGTCAAACAAGTTTATAAAGTCGGTAAACTGTTAGACTAGGTAAGATTTGTAGCTGTGCATGGTGAGGAGGATAAGTAAGACTAATTGCGGTGACACCATGTGAAATTCTCAATTGAGTAGTAATTAGTTCTGAAAAGACTATTAGACTATTAAACTCTTAGACTATAAGAATACATTCGATATCCGTATCGATTTCGTTTTCAAATGTAAAGAATTTAAATTAATGTTTGTTGAATAAAGCCAAATAAAAATGGGCAAATTTCAAAGAGGACGAATCAGTGTAATGTAAAACAGTCTTCGTCACTCTGATTGGTTCAAACGCGCGTCGCGCATCGCACGCCAGCTAAATAGAACAGCTGGAAACAGCTACATACGCACTAGTCTGATTTTGACACCGCCGCATGATTACGTTTTGTCCAATCAAATTGCCTAAACTGTCTTGGCCATTCAATATTGTGTTACGCAACACTTGGCCAATGGGGACGTTCTTTAAGAAGCTATATGAGATGGGTCATCAGATTTCCACAAGGTGTGGCCATTAGTCTGAGCTGTAAATGAAGTTTTGTTTTAAAGTGAGGACAAAGTAGTTCAATGCCAGGACACAGGGGCAGGAGAACATGTATTTCGCCGGAGAGCACGTTGGCAGCAGTGAAATACTATAGGCCCGTGTATCTTAAAAATTGAAATTTTCAACACGGGGAAACTTTTCTGGAGCACGTCACCCTCACACCTGTACTACCGCTGCACTTTCGGTTATTTCACGCTTTATGTCAGTCAGCGTTGCGCAACCAACCCATATACATGTACATATCAGTGACTTACATGGCCAGGGAGTACACTGTCGTTGAAACGTGCAGTTCCAACATCATTATCTCGCAGTTCTCAAAGGTAGCCCTCTCGAACGCACACACACGTCCACAAGGAGAAAGCGACAAGCCAGAAAAATACATGGCTTTTAAGTATGGGTAACAGTAGGGAAAGACATTGATAGCAATGGAAAGTATTTTTTTTATTATGCCACAATTTATCCAATTCACCATGGTCCAGGGTAATTTCTTCGCCACTTGTTATCACGACGCCTTAATATTGTATTCGCTGGCCATTAATGAGACGTTGCACGAGGGTGGTGACATCCGTGATGGTCTAACTCTACGAAAGAAGATGTGGAACCGAACCTTCCAAGGTAATTCAAATAACAGTTCATACTGAGATTTGTGGGCAATTTTGGAAGCATATCCCGCCATTTTACATTATTGGTAATAATTATTGGCAAACTGCTACTAAAAACATGCGTACTCTTTTAACAATTAATACATTAAACAACCAACCTGTTTAAGTTTCATCTGGTTACTTTGTGCCGTTATCGAGGAAATCATGAAAATAAAATAAGATTTTCCGAAAACATTGTAACGTCAAATCTTTGTCCCCGGAGGACAACAATTCATTTGAGAAATTGAATTAATAATTATACTAAAACGGCAGCACATCAGACAGTAAAATATCAAAGGATGTTTGGCTAAACATTGCAGGGCTACTTTTGTTAAGCAGTTTTCAAAACATATAGCCTACCAATGATGTACCTTCACTTTAAATAACGCCTTTAAAAAACTATTTTTTCCCTGCTAATCATTGCTGCGGCGCATTCGGCTGCTCTGGGTTATTTTACATGTATACCATTCAAAACATATTATGACTTGAGCTTAGTAACAACCTGATACGAAAGCAGACAATGATTGTGTTATGGACGTGCTATGCCCGGTAGAAAGGAATGCTTTCATCCAATTTATAACTGATCGATTTCAACGTTGACTTTACCTTGGCAATCCAATGTGGAAACTATCTGATCTGAATTTTGAAGGCACGTTTTGTATTTGGAAATGCTATTACGCCAAGATAAAGATTTTACATTTTATTGCGCAACATTTCAAAGTCAGCGTGCTGTGAAATGTAACTCGCTTTGCTTTTGTATTTGCGTGATAGTTGAACCAGTCTTTGTAACTTACTGTATTTTGTAAGCAGAAAAAAACATTTGGCTGCGTTGACTTTCAGAATTATAAAATTTTGAATAATTGGTCCAGTGGAATATGTTTTAATAATTCTCTTTTAAGGTATTGCTGGTGAGATTGCGATGAACGCTAAAGGAGACAGAATTGCAGTATACTCCCTCTGGGACATGACCGACACAGAGAACGGCGTCTTTGAGGTAGGATCGTGCGGCAGCTGTTTTGTTTGCTCAATTCCAAGGACAAATTAAATTGTTTACCTTGTATTTGATCAAGTGGACAACAATATTGCAAGCAGTAGAAAAGGGTGTGTTCTGATGGGAGGTGCGGAAGTCTGTTTATATTATCGACGTACAATTTTAGTATACGAGGCGTACACAAAAAGTCAATTCCACATATTGCTTTCCATTGTATACTCGTGTTTGTGGGTGTCGGAACGAGAGTGTTCGGTGCAGATAAATACAGAAATGAATTGTACACGTCAATGAAAGTGACCAAGATATTTTCTTCAAAAAATTGTTTGATGACGTACTTACTTATTTTCTATCGGATTATTCTCTATGGGACTGCTTTCTTTTCAGTTTTTCCTCATACCTCTCTAAGTTAACTCTCTAAGTTGAACATCGATTTCAACTTTTATCATTTTCAATTCTGAATTTCTTGAAGGGTAATTTATTTATTTATTTATTTTATGTGTGTAATGTTGTTTTCAGTGCAGAAAGGGCCCAACGAGAAAGTATTTCCTATTTATGCATAAGCGTACAGTAAAACTTCAATTGTGTTTTGGTTTTTCAGAACGATTTACTGCCTAATTAAACAAGGAACCCTATTGAAAAATGAAACACACTGCGCACAATTTGTTCATAGGTCGGCTTAAAAATCGGTGCGATAACACTGCCCGGCGCATTGATGACATCGTCTATACTAATAATAATAATAATAATAATGTGTGGATTTATATAGCGCACGTATCCACCAACTAAGTGGTGCTCAAGGCGCATTATATTATTATCCCTGCTCATAAGGCTCATAAGGCTCATAAATCATTCCTGAAACCATCTCAGCTCCCTGGGGAGTATACAGCTCAATTGCTGCCATTTCTAGCGCATATAGAGCAAACCAACTCTGCCTTCACAGGTACCCATTTTAACCCCTGGGTGGAGAGAAGCAATTATGATTAAGTGTCTTGCTCAAGGACACAAGTGTCACGGCCGTGATTCGAACCCACATTATGTTGCTAACACCAGAACTTGAATCCGGTAAGCTAGACCGCTCGGCCACGACACCCCATACTGACGCTACATCACTGGTAAAGTGTGTGTATATATGCAACTATACATTATAAGAATCAAGAGAGATATACAGAAACTAACCTGTGACAATTTTAGCCCATTTCATTTCGGTCGTTAACGAGAAAATCTAATGCATTTAGATTTGTTATTATCCATTTAAAATTTAATTCTCTCAAAAATGACAGGATGTAAGATAAACAATTACTCAGGATGTTTTGTACAATCACAAACTTCTCATCAAATAAGGTGTATTTTCATTGCTTCTTCTATTGCAATTGAGTATTAATATACCCAATGTCAAGATTCACATTCACATAGGCCTACTATTAAAATATTATTTATTTTCAAGGTCGTAGCAGACTACTATGGCATTTTCAATCAGATCAAGTTCTATAGAGAAATCAAGTGGCATGGACTCCCTGATGGTGAAATTCCCCCGGACACACCCTTTTGTGGTTTTTACAATGAAAATCCCGCTTGCAACATAGAAGGTATCTGTTTCCTCATTGTATTTCATTATTTAAAATATAATCAAAATTATAATCAACAGATACGTATACCTTGTTCGTGTTATTTTATATTTTATCTTCATCATTTGTCTTTTAGGAAGGTATCTTATTAATTTCAAAATAATTACAAAAGAAACTTTAAGGGAATGAACAACATTCCATTGTTCAATAAGTTTATCACAAAACTAATCTTTCATCACAATTTTGAGAAAACAAAGAAAGTAAGTTTTATGCAAATCTGTAGCCATTACTTTTTTCAAGATTACCAATAATGTATAGGGGCTTTTAGTTATTTATAAATCGGTTTATTTCGATTGATTTTTTTTGGGTTATATAAGTCACATTCGTTTGTGAATTTTGCCCATTGGTTTGTATTCGTTGAAATAAAATTATATCTGGCATTTATTGTGTCCCCGTAAAGGCCTTAATAATTCATACTTGTTCAGCAAAACACGGAAAAATAAATAACACGTTATTATATTGAAATATGTGATCCATTAACATGCAATACAAATGGTTATGGACAATTTGGTTAACGAATTGGCAATTTCTCAAAGCCTGTTTTTTATTACCTCATTATCCCCCTTGAAAAAACAATCAGTCGCTGGCGACACTGGTTATGCTTTCAGGATTGGTTGAAGGGTTTCAACTTCGATTCGATAAATCTTTTTATCTGCTTTAAAAACACACTAGGTTGTCAAACATTATAAAGGTCACAAGGCCAGATGAAGTCATGCTTCATTGGAAAGGGTCCGTATGCTAATAAATAAATTACTACCTACGAAAAAAAGATTGACAGGTCAGCCCAAGTCATCAAAAGACATCACTGGCAACTCAAACATAAACATCTTGTGTTTTCAATTCCACAGAGGATAACACTGTATTGATAGTCTCTTCAGTTATAGCTGTCTGCTTACTGAGTATTTCTGCATGTGTCATGCTTGCAGTCTACAGGTATTTATAGTTTTCCGAAACTTTAATGTTAATCTGAGCTTTCTAGTATTTTTCGGGGATATCTGTTTAAAGGTTCACATTATGAAACACAACTCCAAATTTAAAACATTGCAGTATTTGGTGGATTGGACAATGTCTTTTCAAACATTGAATCGATAAATAAGATTCGGAAGCCTTATATGGTAGAAAGTATGCCTACATTATTACACCTGACGCACATTTATGAGCTAATCCACTTATTTCTTGTGTCAGTTTTGTATTCACGTCAGTGACGTAGGAACCCACCATACCACAGTGCGCACGCGCAATTATCCGATTTACGTAACGCATAGTGGTCTAGCTAATGACAACAAAATGAACAATCTACCCCCACACCTAGATATTGTATATCAATTGTACAACCACAATGAACAACAGTTATGCTTTTCTTAGATTTGTTTTGTGTGTTCTGTTTAATAACGCAACTATGTAGATTGTTGGATTATAAACTATACAGTAACGTATTGTGGCGGTTTTATTCGACGCCGGGGGAAACCCAAGAGACTGATCTTATTGAACCAGGGACACCGACCAGCGCCTATTATCCAACAAAAATATTTATTAACCTTGCGCACGGGTGAGCGGCTACCCGAACACAAGGGGGGATAATAACGAACGGCGGACTAAGCCAAAGGGCAGTTCGTTTTGGTGGAAATGTACCACTGCCTAGGGAATGATTATACCTCAATGGAATTAGAGCAATTACCAGTAACCTCAATAAACCTCACAAGGATACAGTGTTACCAAAGACAGTAATTAAATGGTTTATTCTGATCAATAATTCTTTTATAAAGTCTTGTATTAAATTACAATGGCAAAAATAAGGCTAAACCTTACCTCGTTGCCTTCTTTAAATACAATTCAATAACTTTATATACACAATCCTCACAATATACCTCAGTGAGAATAACCTCGTGGTAAACCTCACCACGAATCTTAAAACCAGTATACCTCAACTAGGCTAGCTCACCGCCAGCTTAGCCCTGCAACAGGTATACCTCACAACAGGTTATAATATTAACCACAATACAGATCAAGTGAAATGTCGGTAACAGATTATCTAACGGGGTTGATTACACCTGAGGATTACCATAACCCTCACAGGAACCCAGAGCGCTACAACCAATGAACCTCACCGGGTTAGCAAGCACAAAGGTAATATGAATACAATCCAGCCGTCAATCCCACCAGAGGTGTACTACAAACAGCATGTAATCCTCAACCCTCCTATGCTTCTCAGCCTTCCCAATAATAGGTCCAAAACTCACGCTCACTCACGTTCCCAAAACAATCCTACCCCAAACAGTCCTAAAATCTGCCTAATTGTAATAATCTACAACGAACCTCACTGATCACGTCTGCTGAGACTTGGTTGATTCCCACCCGCAGCTCGCTTCGCAACCACACGATGTGTCAGCACAGCAACAAGAATACTAGCACGTTCACCATCTGAGCACTCAGCAACAGACTACTAGCAACGTTCACCATCAGCACTCAGCAACAGACTACTAGCAACAGGACAGCTTACGTTGCGACCATTCGGCATCAGCGCTCAGCAACAAGTGCCCGCGAAACCTGATCACGCGACTCTCTAGCTCTCACAGGACCCCACGCAATGCGTGCTGCGCACTGCCAGCGCATGCGTGATCAGAGCCCTAAACTTACATATCAGTCTACCACTGTTTCGTCACAGTATAGGGAAACAGTGGTACCAGACTAATTGTAATATTTAAAAAATGGCGTTCTTCCAACTTCGTCCCCATGGTCTACATCCTTTAAACTTCAAATTAATGTCGAAATTAATATACAAAACGTATAGGATTTAACATTTTGATAATCTAGCCCCAGCCTCCCTACAGCTTACGGTAAGCAAGGCCAAGACATCGGGCGTTGTCGAAGTATTGGACAAAACTGTGGACAATAGAGATGATGTAGAGACGAAACAAATAATCCGCATATTAGTAAATCTTTGGGAGAAATAGTATAACATAAGGAAGCAGACGACGGTATACTGGTAAAACGTTTTTAGGTGTTCGGGATTACTCCCGATAACCTCTTTTAAATCGTTTTTGTTTTGTTGTTTATTTTTAGGTGTTCGGGCTGACTCCCGAACACCTTTTTGAAATTGGTCGTTTTTTTAGGTGTCCGGCCTACAGCGCGAACACCTCCTTGAAATTGTTCGTTTTCGTTATGTGTGCTAGCATATTGTTTTTATTCTTTCCCCTCAAACTCATATCCGGAATTGTTACCCTATTTGCAAAGCTCAAATTGAATTGATATTTGGCAACATCAAAGACCTTGTCATGACGATGTAGGAAATCGTTATGACGTCATATCGATGTCATCGGGTGTCCAGTTACACTAAATCAAAGGTTAATATTTCAAAAATCATATCTCTTGAACCAATAATGGAAAAAGTCGTAAAGAACTTGAATTATGTGACATTTTTCTCACATACGTGACCTGTTTCCTTTGCAAGGAGTGCAAGTATGAGCATTTTTCTGGATAAGGTTCACTGAGGAGAATAAAAAAATAGAGCTTAAGTATTTGTTAAAACAATATTGATAGGTCTCTTGAATATGACATTTTAAAAAATAACAGTAATTGTGATGTCATCGATGACATTTCATTGAACTGGAAGTTAACCCGAACACCGTGTGTTTGTTACAACAGACACTCAATTTCTAGTTTTTACTCTTTCTTCTTCTCGGTGAACCTTATCCAGAAACACAAACATAGTTGCATCGTTCACAGAACCTTAAAACTTACCACACACGTTGACCTTAATATGTAGTTTTCTGTAAATTTGTGACGTCATGATGACCTCATTACATATCGAATCAAAGTTTAATAGTTTAAAACATATCCCATGAACCACAAACATATATTTACAATCTACGCACCATCTTACAGATCTCGACATATTCTGAAGCACTGTTATAGGGTCTGCATCCAATTGATATGCCTTCAGTTAATTAAATTACTATTGACATCTGACCTTTTCAAAAATATGACTAATGATGTCATCACATTTTCTATCTCAAAAACCATACGACAGAATTTCACTAAACTTAGAATACTAATAAACGACATAAAAATAAATACATTTGTGAAGTTTAAATGCATTCATCGAACTGAAACGGAAGTTATGGTCAAAAAAGGTAAATTTAGATAACATTTTCACGTTGCAACAATACTGTGTTGTACACCATCAGTTATTTTTAATTTTATGAAAAATTATTACTGTTGAAATGATAATCACACATGACATATTTCATTTTAATGAAATTTAATGTATTAGAAGTTATGCTCACTTCTTCTGGAATAGCACGTACATACAGTACGAAGCACGCACTGTAACATTGGAAATTTCACTACATCTAGTATGTGCATAGCCCATTCCGCACACGCAGCCTTTACGTATTCTCGATTTCTGCACGCGGAACTGAGCTCCACGTCGCCGTATAACCTTTGGTAAATTTGTACGCAGCACCCTAGTTGTTAGTTGCGTCATAAAACTTCACTGAAAAGAAACCATAGTTGCAAAGTTCAAAATAGTTTAACTTACATCTTAAACAAGATAAATATATTTATATGACGTCATGAGATCACCCTACAGACCTCGAATTATGTGACATTTCGTACACAAACATGACCCCAATTTGACCTTTTTCTAACGGTGTAAACTGGAAGTTCAATAGAAAAAAATATTCTGAATCACTATTACAGAGTGACTAGTGAAATCTTATCTTTTCCAGAAATGTTTGATGACGTCATTACATATCAGAGCGTCCCCTGGCTACAGTTCATTATCGAAATTATCGAACAGAATTTCACCAAATTGAGTACGATGATAAAAGACATCCAATATATTACTTTTGTGAAGTATAAATTCAGTCACGTGACTGAACCGGAAGCTAGGGCCTAATTATATATTATGAAAAATAATATAAGTTCAAATTCGACCCATTCTAACGCAAAACCTTGATATTGTTACATTGTTATTTCTAGTGTAATGTTATGTTATTTTTTCTTCAAGGAAACAGAAGCTTAATGCGGAATTATTGAACATGTCATGGAAAATCCGCTACGAAGATCTGTTTTTTAAAGATATTTCCAAATCAATCGCATCTTCCATACGGTCCTTGCGTTCTCTGCGTTCTCACTCTGCGGTAAGTAATAAAGGACGCTCGGTCTTTACAGAGACCTATAAGGTCGAGGCCACGGACGATGGGGGTGTTTATACTGCAATAAAGACAAAAGGTCGTGCTTTTTGTATTGCGATTCATAAATGCCCTCATGGTGCTCTTAAAGTTTTTAAAGTTTAAATGTCAACAATAATTGTTTCAACCACGTATTTGAGTACTCTAATAAGCGCTACTGCGTTCACGCAAGTGAAGACCGTAACATATTTAGGGTGTTTTTTATCATCATGACAAAAATCGCTGTAACAAAATATGTCTCTCTTTTAACATTTGGTTTCTACAAATAATCTTATCAAACTACCCACCATTGTCTTAACCTCATTTTCCATAGCCTTCCCCTCCCTTTGGTTTCACTTTATCTTACTTACTGAATAAGGAACATTGGTATTTGTGTCAATATTACAGAACGGTTCAATAATGGATGGAAACAACGAAGGGCAGATATTCACAAAAGTCGCCCAACACGAGGTAAGGAAATACCAGTAACGTAGTCTATGTGTTTTGTTTGTGCAAATGGATTGATTAATTAACTTATTTTTGATATGTTATTTTGACAATTTGATGACATCTCCCACAAGAGAGTGTGAGTACATTATTATAAATGTATGCTATTGTTGTAACTTCAGGCATCATTTTGTGGATGGTGCTCCAAGGGAGAAACAACACAGTCCTTTGTCATGATATGACAACTTCGCGACTTTTTTAAAAGTAATTTGTCGTTTCTCTATACATGCACAATAAGCATCACTGCTGAAGAAAATATAAGCCCTTTGAAAATCATAGGGGTCATTAGATGGGTCAAAGGTCAAAAATGGCAATTTTTCCAACAGAAGATGTAACCTGTCTTTTAATGTGCATGCTGCAGCCAGTTTGGCTTGATTTTATGCACAGCAGCACTGATAAAGAAAACTGGATTGCTTTGGAAACCATAAAGATCATAACATGGGTAAAAAATTAATTGGGGTCATGTACAAATTTGCATATAGGCCTACATTGTATTTTGACCAATACGCTTGGAGTCTTATAAAGTACATCCTGCTGCCGACGTATTGGCTTGATTTTATGCACTACTGATGAATGATTTTGAGTGCAATTGGGGTCATAACATTGGTCACAATTCGGGTCAAATGTCAAACAAAGCCAATTTTGACAATACACATAGTATAGCCTGTCTTAGGGTAACTGCTGTAGACATACGTGTAATTGGCTTGAAAGGCCTGTGTTTCTGTTACAAAGTATTTTGAAGAGTGATTATTACAGTGAATTTCTTCAGAGGTTGATTGTTTATCATGGATTGGGGTGCTTATACGTTCAGGGATGCTTTTGCGAAACTGTCAAATCGTCTCCTGTTAAACTCCAATCGTCTCCTGCAGACGCCAATCTAGTTCGCTGTTGGGGGTCAGTAGTAATGATGTTGGAAAATTAACTCATCATCTTCATTCCTCGCTCTGCTATATCATTCACACCTTAAATCATCTTTACAAATCGTTCTGCAACCATGAAATCTGAATCACAAGACCATGTGTCCACAGTAAAGGATAGCCAATTAAAACGTATATTGAGAACATTGAATATGAAGTGCGACTCTGGTCCAATATAAGATCAACAGGTGTGGTTTGAGATGGTTTGAAAAAGAGGTTTCCCCTTTCTGAGTGGTTGTAATCAAGCCTTTCATTGTGTTGGTCATTCTTGGATCTGTGCTGAACAAGGCAAATGTGACCAGCTGTTGAGTTAGGTACCATCCATGTTTTATCATCTTGTCTAGGGTTGCATCAGCCACCTCCTTATCTATTGTCTGGAACTTATGTAATCATGTCATCTATCAGCTGCAGGTTATTATTTGGTGCCTCAGCAACACTGGTGGCTGTCATCCAATGTGATGAGTAGAAGAGCACCAAGAAACTGTTGATGCTCTGTAGGTTGTTTTGTGTCACAGCATCATAGCCGATGTCATCCCCAAACATGAACATCACCAAACATGAAGCTTTTTTATACTTCAGTCATTGAGAGTGTCATCCTGTACAGCTGCTGTGTCTGGTTTGGTAGTGCAAAAAAGGGGGATTTAGTCAAAATTCAGAGAGTTGCTAAGCGGGCGGGTAAGATGTTTGGTAAAGAACAGGACATAAGCGCAATATGTCACGAACGAATTTTAATTAAGGCTAAGTCAATTTTAATCAATAATACACATCCATTGCATGATTTTTATGAGGAAATGAGGTCTGGTAGGAGGCTGAGAAGTCTGAAGTGCAGAACCAGTAGATATTTAAACTCTTTTTTACCACACTCTATTCGTATTTTTAACGATGGTCAGTAACTTGTACAGGGAACAGAGGATACAGGCCGAGGGGGAGGAGGGGCTGCATGAAATAACATGAAATAGTGGTTTCCTGGATACAATGTAGTACATGTATTTGTATTTTTCAATGTGTTTGGTCCAATGATGTCTTCTATTTTGGTCTGGTGAGTGGGTAGAGGTTTTTAGGGGTAGAGGTTTGCCGGACAAACCTACCCGAATTTCTCTTGTTTTTATTGAATCTTATTTTGTATGCCCTCTTGTGTATATATGGTTTTTAGTTATTTTTCTTTTTTTATTAGGTGTAATAATTTGTTTTTGTAAATAAATTTAAATATTTTTAATCTTATATATGAGCAGGTTCGACAATACAAATTTCCATTTTCAGGACAATAACAAATGAATTGAATTGAATTGAATTGAGTAGATGATAAGTATCATCCATTTCGTCTGATGTATTGCCCCTGGTATGCGAAAGTGGATTCCACGAGTGGGTATGCCACCAAGGAGGATGAGAGTGACTGGTGAGCTCCCCGCCTCTGTAGTCAGCTCGGGGTAGCTAGGTAGGGTCTAGCTTGGAGAGGACGCCATTGATAAATGTGAAGGTTCTGCTCCCTCTTCTCCCAAAGCTACCTGTTCTGCCTGGTCCTAGTTGTCAGTGTGTTGAGGTTCTCCTTGTTAATCCCTGACCAGGCCTCCTTCGACTCTTTGAACAATGGGTTTTCAAGGCTCTTGTCATTGCCAAACAAATACTCCCATACAGCACCAATTATGAGTTCCAACACATATGGTAACACCAGGCCAAGAAGAATATGTTTCTTCCTAACTTCGTCTCTAGCAATTCGGAGGCACCCTTATGAATACTAGTGCGAATACTAGCTGTGGCGTAGAATACCAATGCCACTATCGAGTTTGTCAGGTCTCAAGCTGTAAGCAGCTCAATAGATGCATCAGCTTGTGATAGGCCCCTGGAGTCACTAATGGTAGGACCATCAAGAACTATACCCTCCTCAAGGAGCACCAGAGATGAGCACGACCATGTTTTCCTTAGTTACTCCCATCGCAACGTCCTTTACCATCTTTCCATCCCAGTGTAGAGCACCAAATCGAGGTGGTTTCTCAAGATATTTCTTCATGGATATTTGAGATAACCTTTGGCGAACTACCATCTTCTTCCGGAGCGTTGTAGACTTTGATGGAAAAGTCATTAAGGTCTCCTCCTCCAGTATTGATCATAGAAGAAATAAGGCACCCTCTCAAAACTAATCCGGGATAACTTGCGCAGAGATTTAACCGCAGTTGATTTTCAACACTCAAAGTATTGAAACAAGACCAGGCAATTTGTTCACATGAAGACTAAACCACAGACATTGAGATCGTTATCTACTGGAAGCCAGCGGGTGGTCCCTGCTGGGTGGATTTGCAGTTTGGTCACTCGCCCAGTGAGCAACAGTGAACACGTGCACTGATTTATCTATGTGCATCCGTACATGCAACTTTATTTCCCAGCAATCCGTAAGTATTTTATCCGCAATGCCTTAAATTATATGTGCATGCAATATTTTTCTGCTGATGAATTAACTACGGGCGAAATTCCCGAAATGGAAAACACGCAACAACCGCCCATTTTGTTTTAGCTTCGTACGTGTTTATTTTTTCTTCTCCCGAGTTTGGGGGTTGGAACATTGAGCAATTGAGCTATCCCCTATATATACACACAATAGCACCGTGTTCAGTTCACACGTGCGCTTTCATACAATCACTACGGCCGTATTCAAAGGTACTTTGGAAACGTTACTAACTTTGTTTTATAATAAAAGTTTTTGAAAATTAACAAAATGAGCATTAATTTATATATGTAGTGGTGAGATTTAAAATCGTTTCAGCACACAATATGATTGCCCTTTCAACCACGGTGAGATTGATCATAACACAAAGTAACGTTATACTCGGCGAAATTCACTTTGAAAAGCACCCGAACATGTCGCAGTCGGTAATTTGTTTTCGTGATATTGCCTCTGTTTTAGCGATCGATATAACAATGTAAACAAAAAAGAAAATAGACGGAGGATTAACTGTGATGAATGACTTCAATTTGGCGAAAATAATGAAGAAAATTGGCCTAGAAGAAAGAAACACGTGAATTTATTTTACCACCTGTGGTAATTTCTGGACACTAAAGATTATCATTTCTGGTAAAATGTGGACATTCATATTATGAACCAAACGACAGTTAAGCCTTAAAAATAATACCTTTACCTATGCACACTACATACTGTAATTTTAAGCATTTTAAAATTTGCTATACAAAATTCACAGATTGCTATACAAAAAAATGATTTTGCATCGCAGATTTGCTCTGTAAAATTTTGGAATGAAATTGTTCCCTGGGCCCCTTAGTTGAAAACGAAGTTTAAATACAATTACAGTTAAATCACTGACTGTAACCATTGTGCTGTTACTATATTGCCGAAGAACATTTCATTCTTAAAATCTTGATGGTATTGATGATTTTCGGATCTGTATAACTTTTTTTATTTAAAAGTAAACCTTTGTGTTCTGTTGCTAAAGATCGGGCTCTTCCATTCACATCAAGTAAGACTAGATTGTCCTTGATCAATACTCCCATAAAATAAATCAGGCATGTCACATTTCGTAAACATTGCCTCACTTCTCAAAACCGCAAAGGGCTGTGAGATCTTATCTGTTGGCCAAACCGCAGACTGCTCGGTGAAGAGTCTATAAACATCATTGGCGGATCCAGGGGGGGCTAAGGGGGCTGTAGCCCCCCCCCCTAAAATCGTAAAAAATAAAAATTAAAAATTAAATTAAAAAAAGAGAGAAAAAGAGAGAGAGAGAGGGGGAGGAAGGGGATAACGCACGCACTCCCATTCCCACAGTGTGCTTTGTTTTTCTCTCCCTTTGATTATTTCATTGTAATTTTTGTAGTACTGAAAAATAATTGTTTTTGATTCTCAGCCCTAAAAAATGTTCTGGATCCGCCCATGAACATATAGAGGATAAATGTGTGTTTTGTACAGAGGAACAATCTATCTAGTAAAATAATCTGACCTCAAAGTTTCCGCAATTATATACCCTTTGCGGAAAAGCTTTCCTGCAACTTATCCCGGAATAGTTTTGAGAAGGTGCCTAAGTGCCGTGGTTTGATTGTTGAACAGAGAGAGTCGGTCTGCTAGTCTGATAAAATGCGATGCTTTCCAGATATAAGGAAGCTTTTTTAACTACAACGTCAATTGAATAAACAATTTCAAGGGAACCCACTGCTATTAAGACCACTTTTATATTTTAATATGCAAGTGATAACTTAAAGGTTGATTTTAATTTAAAAAAAAAAACATTTTTAGCAAAATAAAACCTAATTCCATCATTATTAATAAGTCACAGGACTTCAGGTCTCTTGAGGCAACATACCCCCATTGTCAAAGACCAAAACGATATGATTTTTGAAATTCTCACATGCAAAACCATGGGAAACCAAGCAGTAGGGTACAAATATTGAAAACAAGTGAAATCTGAACCAGCCTAATGCACATTCTCATAAATTCTCGCTGTTTTACTTTTTCCTATTTCATATTTTTGTTTTCTGTGTGTCGATCAGAAAGTCATTATGCAAACGTGCAGCAACAATTTTCGAATTATATTTTACAAATATAGCTTTTTACTCAAGAAAGGGAAAATATAAAGTTTTCGATACAAGCCCTACGGTTTTCCCTACGGGTTAAAATCAAAACAAGCCCTTATGGGTTTCTAGATAATCCCCCACTCAAAATATTCTTTATTGTCTTCATTAAACTCAAACAATGTTTTCAAAATATTGATGTATGATATATATGTACTGATCAATGTGTAATGGAAAACAGCTTCACATTCCTACGTTACCAGCGTTTAAGCTCTTCTTTTCTAAATATGTTTATGTTAGAAAATTGATACATTTTGTTTCATATTTGGGTAATGTTAACTTCGCCAATTAAGGACCTAGTCTAATAAGTATTCACGAATTATATTTGCATTTAACAAATGAATTCTGCAGAATTATCCTGAGTCATGATTCTGTTTAGGGTCGACTGGTCGCTCTGAAGCGAATAGCAAATGATAAGCTTGAACTGACGAGGAGTCTGCTCCTGGAGTTCCGAAATGTAAGTACATTACATTGTGAAACAGATATTAGGCCCTATGTAACAAGGTACTTGTTATTTTTTGTTATTACATTTATTCCAAAGTTCAACAAATCAAAAAACATCTTCCAGCTAAACATCACCTCCAAGCCAACATGCATCCCACCCATTAATAAATTAACAACAATAATTGTACAGGGGATAATTTAGAAAGAAAGGTTGGTCATAACCCGAGCGTCGATGACCGTCGACAGTTGTAGTCATCATATAGCGCTCAGAATGCGCCACAAAGCGACAAGAGTCTAAACGTACTGGGGCTCTATCTGGTTGGTAAGTGTGATAACATAAGCCACGCCTCCTTCACATGAAGTGGTTGAATAAATATTCTGCTCACGTACAAAAATGCATTGCCCACCTTTTCTGTTTAGAAATACAACAGAAATCGTAAATGTTGCAGTTGATCGTGATTTATGTTTTTGCAAAAGATTATAATAGCTACCATCTCAGCAAAAGAAAAAATTCAAATCGTGAAAAAAAAGTATCTTAGCCTATGTAATTACACAGTGAATTATTCGTGCCTTCGGGGCCACAAGTTGAAAAGAAATGTGTGCGCGTCTGTGTCAGTACGCGCTTGTATGGCGCATCTACTAACAAAGAGGATACATAGCACCTGCCCCACACTGCGGCTTCGCGCTCGCACGCACCCCTCCCCACTTCTAAGTATCGATCGATGTACATGATCATGCATCCGCTAAAGAAATGATATGGAATATGTTGTTTTGTTGCAGTTGCGACGTCTTGAGCACAGCAATCTCGTCCGATTTGTGGGTGCGTGTACCGATGGACCAGCGGATAGCAAGTATATGATCGCCACAGAGTACTGCCCCAAAGGAAGTCTGCAGGTAAATACATTGTAGTTAAAGGGAAGATACAACATTGGTAACATGTTGGAAACACTTCTTATACAAGTATGTGTTCCCCCTTCAATATATTACAGTAAACGACCAACATGTGAAAGGTTCTGATTATTACTTTGAGTCGTTAACGAATTAGTGAACATGTAATCATATATTTTTCGTATTCATTCTAATGCGGAACTAGGAAAGATTACCTTTTTCCTAAACGGGAAATTATGTTTTTTTTTTAAGTGACAGCAGCTCAGACCAAATTATTTCTAGGGAAAATTGATATAATCATCAGTTTTGCATATCACGTAAGTTTCACAATACAATTCAGTCATTTTGTTATTTTGTTTCCTGCTGAAGTGTTTTTATATTTTGTTCCAGGACATTCTTGAAAACGACGCTTTACAGTTGGATTGGGACTTCAAGAGTTCCCTTTTGATAGATGTCATCCAGGTAATAGAATAACAAATAATGTGGCAATGGTACCGGGAGTAGCTCAGTCGGTAGATCAATTGACTCGTAATCTCAAGAGTCGAGTTCGAATCCCAGTGGGTTTGATTCAGCCTTACATCCCTTTGGGGTATTTCAATTAAGTATCATTCCTTTTGCAAGGGTACGTACTCTCGCTAACACTATGCAGCTCTTGTCCTACCCTGGGGCCTAGGACAGTTAGTTACCTCTTTATGGTTTACTTTGATGTATCTCACAAGGGCGCAACCACTGGGGGGGTTGGGGTCACGACCCCCCCTACTTTTATGTGGACCTCCCCAACTTCAATAAAACATTTTGGTATTTTATGTATACATGATCCTAGTAATGTCATTCATGACATCACAATTATGCACCACTACCATCAACACGCTGAAATACGTGATATTGAACCAATACCCCAGCTGCTAGTGGCGTGCTCGCTTCGCTCGCCCGCAGATCACGTTGCTATTGGCTGCTTGGGACCCCCCCCAACTTTCAACACGTGGTTGCGCCCTTGGTATCTCAACAATTTATGTGTTTATATCATTCGTTAAATTGATTGTGTTCATATATATAGTTGTACCAATGTCAAATGTGAACATAAGTTGTCATATTATGAGTGTTTAAACAATAACAAGACTGTTTTGTGCACAACCACTTTGTTATGAGTTTCCATCTCCCCAATGCCCAAGAAGTCCAAACATGCGGTTCAAGAAATCCACTTTTGAAATGAACTATTTTCAACTCATAATGTTTGACTCAGGGTTTGCACTTTCTTCATCACCGCAATGAGATTGGCGTCCATGGCAGGATGCGCTCATCCAACTGTGTGGTAGACAGCCGTTTTGTGGTCAAGCTGACTGACTTCGGTCTTCATGCATACAGGGATCTTCAATCAAAAGACAAGAACGATCAGACGTATATGAAAAGTAAAAATTCCTTTTTACCTGAAATTCGTCAGAAATTTGTTGCTCATAAGACAATCCATTTTATTTCCGCCAGTTTGACGGCCCGTTATTCTGACAGCAAATGATATATTAAAATATCCCTATAATGCAAACAGTTGATTGTTTCGGCAGCCAGATTTATCATTAGTCCGTCGGTCAACTTGCCCAATTTGTCGGAAATTCACTATTATAGGAGATGAACTGACAGTCGATCAATCCTACAGCTCATTATCGTCGATGTATTCGACGGCCTAATCCGACTAATCCGACGGTCTTTTTTCGGCCATCTTTATTTATTTTTAAATTGTTTTTGGCCAACAGGGAAATACGTGATACATTGTATACGCGGGGACCAAATATCCCATATACAAAGTATATGGTGGCTAAGAGAGGCCTCACAAATCGGGCAAACGTATATACTCCTATATGAAAAAGTCGTTTAAAGCATAGCATGGTAGAATTCCATTCGATCCAGCAATGTGGGCTGCAGTTGGACATCGTTTCATAGCAACAAAAATAAAATAAAATAAAATAAAAATGCGGACGCTCGGGTCTGAGGGGACGCGCGCGGAGACCAGAAACCGGAGACTTTTTATTTTTTGGCCTTATGTAGTCATCACACAGATTATGAATACAGTACGAATGCGTGACACTGTGTCAATACAGTAATAAACGTTATTTTGAGACTATACATAGATAGTTGTCATTAAAAAAAATATTTGAAATGAAAAAATTCAAGGGACAATAATTCTCTGAGTGGGTGACATAATATAAAAGTACGAGATGTAGGCCTACATGGCTAAAAAGGCCAGGTCTCCCAAACGTAGAATATAACAATTTACACAAATAAACCTAAAATAACTTTAATTTGAAAATAAAAAGTCAAATGGTTTGTCAGTGACGTGATCGTAAGGTCAATTTGTACACTAATGAGGTGTCGTGGCCGAGCGGTCTAGCTTACCGGATTCAAGTTCTGGTGTTAGCAACAGAATGTGGGTTCGAATCACGGCCGTGACACTTGTGTCCTTGAGCAAGACACTTAATCATAATTGCTTCTCTCCACCCAGGGGTTAAATGGATACCTGTGAAAGCAGAGTTGGTTTGCTCTATATGCGCTAGAAATGGCAGCAATTGAGCTGTATACTCCCCAGGGAGCTGAGATGGTTTCAGGAATGATTTATGAGCCTTATGAGCCTTATGAGCCTTATGAGCAGGGATAATAATATAATGCGCCTTGAGCACCACTTAGTTGGTGGATACGTGCGCTATATAAATCCACACATTATTATTGTTATTACTAGTCGTTCTTACGGCTCACTGAGCAGTAACTTAGCTGCCGCTATGCGCGTGGAGGTCTTTTCAATAGTTCAACGTGTGAACAATGCGTGGAGCCAGTCTGAATGTCGGCGATGCTGGCAGTTGCATTTATTGCTGGAAATATGTACACGTCAAAGCCTTTGTTTTTTATCATTTTCGTAAATTTCAATACAAAATGAGTTATTATATTTTTGAAAACCTTATGCTCACCTGTTATTATATTGACATCAAAGGACCGTACATAAATGAAGTGTGCCCTCAGTTGTCCCGGTGAGTTATCTCTCTCATTTTACTACACAGAATTGTTGTGGACCTCCCCAGAGCAACTTCGTAACTCTACAAAGAAGCTGACGAAAGAGGGCGACATTTATGCCATTGGTATCATAATGCAGGAGGTAGTGATAAGAGGTCCACCCTTTGAGCAAGAGTACGCAGATAACGATACCAAAGGTAAGATACAATGGGTGATTTTATATCGCGTGGAAATTTGTCAAATTTCTTATTTCCGTTCTGATAACATTTTGTCTCCAAGTAGTTCTATGTACATGTGCGTAAGCACTTGTGTAAGGCCTTAGGCATGCTGAATTTCCCCAGAGGTTTGAGATTATGCAACTCCTATGAAGTCATAGATTACTTGTTGAATGTGTTCAACAAACACTTTTCGTAATTATTATTGTTGAATCAAACACAATCATGCAGTGAAATCAAGCCGATGAAAAAAGACACCATACTCAAACACCATACTCTAAAAAGATTTTCAGACGAAACTTTGATATGTTAGTTAGATGATATATTTCTAATACCAGTGTTGTACCTTCCCTTTAATACAGCCATTCTTGAGAAGATTGCAGCGCATTCTACTCAGCCGTTTCGACCTCACCTCCCAACCGAAGCCTGTAGTCCAGAAATGCACGCCATCATGGCAAGATGTTGGCATGAGACCCCCGAAGAACGGCCTACTGTGAAAGAGTTGATGTCCACCATGAAGAAAATATGCAAGTATGTACTAATTACCTTTGGCAAAGGTTTTTGAACATAAACGCTATCATCCATCATGGACCATCAACTCATCAGTCAAAGCCTTTACAGACTAGATGGAGTCCTCAAAACATGTTGTAAGGATCATAATTATATTTTGCAATGATGCACATCGCCATGATCGCAAATTGCAAATCCTTTTCACGCGCGGCAACACATTTAGAAGAAGAACATAATTACAAAAGTAGTTTGCCTCTTGTGATTTCCAATCAGGAATGTCTCCGGTGGCATCTTGGATAACTTGCTGACTCGTATGGAGTTGTACGCCACTAACCTGGAGGGAATTGTGGAGGAGAGAACCTCAGCCTTCCTGGAAGAGAAGAAACGAGCAGAGACTCTCCTCTATGAGGTCTTGCCAAAGTATGTCGTCGAACCAACTTTTTGAAGGGAAAGGGTTTTGAAAACATTTAATTTTCTACTAACGACTAACCCAATCATGGGTAGATCCAGGGATATAGAAAAGGGGGACATGGTGCAAAAATGCTGGCACACTCTCAAAAGAGGGGACACATGAAATGTATTTATTGTGACCAGTTCCATCAAAATCAGGAATAAGTTGGTAATTCA